>WYDI02142075.1:0-54370 GCA_009867235.2 Psittacus erithacus | reverse complement strand
AACCAACACCCCGCGTTATGTTTTATTTTAAATGCCCCCTCTATTTTGGGGTGGTGGCCCCTATATTTTTTTTTCCCTAAAGCCTTGTTCAAAAAAAGAAGGGGGGGGGGGGGAGCTATGTGTGGATAATGAAAGGCTTTATCTGATATCTCAATTATTCCTGCAACTGAAGCAGCGCCAAAGGTTTCTGTTGCCCCTTTTCCCCTCCTCAGGGAGAGTGACAACTGCATTTTCAATAGGAGAACAACGGATGAGACTCAGTTAAAGAAAACAAGATAACAACAATTCTGGTCCCAAGTGTCCAAGTGAATTTCAAAACATTACCAGGAATTATTTGAGGTTTGTTTTCTTATTGAGTATTGCAAGTCCAAGAATTCCCTCCCTGCCCTGAGCTTGAGTTTTAGTCCCTAAATCCATTAGTGCATGCTCTGATAACCATTAAATGATTCTCAAGGTTATCTAGATAGATAAGCATGGACTAAGCACCAAAATAACATACTTGATGAGGACTAGAATCCTGAGCATGGGGGTTGGCTCCAGGAAAACATGGACTTGGGCTTTATTCACAGTGCTCTGAAAAGGTGTCAGATTCACCTTTTAGCTGTTTACCACAAATGTACAAGCAACTGCTGGTTCCCATGAGAATCACTCTTCGCAGGCAATTTACAGACACTAAACTTAAAAGAACAAGAAAAGAAGTAATAATCCAGAATGGTTGTATCATGTGTGCCCTCTAGGATACTCTCTAGCATAACTTGACCTATATAACATGTTAACAGATATTACAATGCCCTCAAGAGAAACTGCACCATGCGAAATTCATATTTACATGCAATGCTATCACTGCAGTTGTGACTGTAGAACTACTGATTCTTTTACAATAGTGAGTGAAAGAAGCTGCCTTCTGCCTACAATTTTTGAGAGGGTGTCTGGTGCTTGGCTATCTTATGGCCATAATTCAAGCTTTAGGGCTGAATGTTGACTAGAAACAAGCAGCTGAAAATCTGGGCTGTGTGACCCTCCTGCATCCCCCATTCCTATTGAACTTCACAAGAGCTGCAGATGCACAAGCAATACAGGATCTCACCCTAGGTTTGCAGCAGGATGGGAGCCCCCAGCAGCAGATGTGCTCTGGTTGTGCATAGCGCAGTTTGCACAGCATCCTTTTCAAGATGCAGGCATGCAGCTCCCATCCTTCAGTTCAGGATATAGGCAGTTGGACACTGCCTCTGGCACACAGTTCACTTCACACGGTTCACGCATTGCTGGGCCACACAACCCATGTCTCATTTTTCCACAGTATGTGCAGGTGGTTCAGCATACATGAAGGAAGTAATGCAACCAGTGGCAGCATTTCGACTTCACCTAATAAAAATAAATCACAGCAGCCTTTCCATCTAAATTAAAGTGCTTATTAACCTTTGTGATCTTAAAAATTCAAGTTACACTTGCGCACCTCTCACGGTACTATACATGACTCCTGCAATTAATGTACATGAAGAGTATCAGGCAAATCTATGATGACTGAAAAGTTAAAAAATTGCTCATGCCTGAATTTTTTACTTCTGTTATCAATAGCTTAATTTATTGCAACTTTGTGACCTCTCCGAAGAACCAAACAGGGATTATAAATATAAGCGAGCACTAATATTGATATGTCAGCATTAGTTCTGATATTATTAACAATAGGCATGAGTGCATTATGCAGCAGAAAAGGGGGCGGAATTTTAATAGACATGTTAACAACATCTGTCAGCATTTATTGCCCTATTGCGACCATGTAAAGAGCCTTATTGGCAGAATGTGTAAGTGAGGAAATCTGCTACAATGGTGTAGCCTGCCATTCTCCTGAAATATCACTCTGCTCAGGAGAAGTCAAGGTATTCTAATTAGAAAAATACATAGACAAAAATGCAGAAGAAACATAGAAAGGCTTCTCCAAGCCCTGTCACATGGAAGAGAAACAAGTAAGTTCTGCATCAAGCCAATTATTTTCTTCTATTCCTTGATTTCTGCATAAGATACTTCTAAACATTTTTCATTATAATTAATAAAACTGAAGCCCACAGCAAGGAATACATGAACAAAGAAATAAAAAGAAAACAAAAGAAACAGAAAACCCCTCAGAACATAGAAACTGACTGCATTCCCTCTCAGCAGCATCCAGAGGGAAGTACCCCACGTCCTTAAGGTCCTCAAGGAGATTTTGCAGAGCCCCAAGATCATCCCTTCTATATCAGAAAAATAGTTTTAACACCTAACACCGAGAAAGCATACTCCTTTCTGTCTCTCTCTGCCCCTTTTTAAACTCAGCAGTAATCTTACTGCCATACTGGTAAAAACATCAAGCAGGCTTGTTTCCTGTTTCAATGTTATTCTTGAAGTAGGCTGCAGTAAGAATCTGATTTTCATTGGGCTGTTATTATTTGCAGCTGTGCGACCTTTTTAACCCTCTTTTAAAAGTGACATTTCAGCCTTCAACCTCAAGCTGTCTAAATGTTGCAAGGTTTTCAGTCCTCTGATTAACAGTGAAAAAGAACTGATGGGGAGGTGTACACTACAATGTGTCTAATACAGGTCAGTGCACCCATCCTGCCATTTGCACAAGTGAGTAATTACACTCTTATAAGCAACCTGTATGTTGAAATTAATCACCTAGGCACATGCTTGCAAGACAGGTTTCTTCAGCCTGGTGTGACCAAGGTCACTGAGATTTCCAAATACAAGTATAAAATACACAGTCACTAGTGTTAGCAGCTGTATGCAGAGACATGAGCAATAAATGAAGCATCACCTATTTTTTAGGGTCATGGCCACAATGCATAAAACCTGAGAGAAGATGTGGTTGTGCTGTACTTGTGAATATTAAAGAACCCTATTGGTATATGCAGCATCTTAAACTGTTAGTAGTGGCTATTCAGTACAGCACTATTTATAGATAATTACAGTTTTATTACAAGTGCTATTAAGACTTGTTGGTTTTGGAAGTATAGTACATGCAGGGTTAATGCCTACGGTTGTTCCCAATATGCCCTTGCATGAGCAAAACCAGTTTTAAGTACCGTTGTGCTGAAACAGTGCATGGTGGGGTTTTCAGCATGGGTTGTTCAGTGAAAGAGCTTGTTTTCTGAATCTAGCATCATGCTTTCCACATGCACACATACAGGGCTCATTATCACAGCCCTGCCTGCTTCAGCTGCTACAACGAAGGGTCTGTCAGCATTTCCATTAGAAACCCCTCGTTTCAGGATTAAAGCATTTCCAAATGGTTCTGGATGCTGGAAAGCAATTTGTGTCTGGAGTCCCCAAGAAAGCCTTTAATATGATGCACATTTGAGCTGGGGCTCAAGCCCTCACTGGTACTCCAGTGAAGTTTCGTGATTGCATTTATGACATTTATACGTGGAAAAACACTCAGCTTGGGCTTTTTTTCATTTGTTTTAAAAGAAGAGTGCCCCATAAATCTTTAGGCATAGCCAAATGCTCTCAAAAGGTGGTTGGTGTGTGAATTGCCTCAGCATCAAGCAGCCTTCAGTCCGCTCCCTGTGGCTGGCAGCAGAGCCGCCCAGCAGCAAGCGCCCTGTGTGGCACAGGGAGGGGAGGGGGCCTCATTAGTAGTTAGCCCCTTGCCACCTGTGAAGTTGCTTGCTACATGCTTAAGGATTTTTTGCAAAAGGAGTACGAAAGAGACTCTTGTTTCATGATGCCAAATTCCCCACTTCCTTTTAAACAGCCACTCGGTTTGTTTACTGCCTCTGCCTGAGCAAAATCCAGAGCTGGGAAGGCTCCCCAGCAGTCCTAAAGTTTTGTCCCATCTCTGTCTTCCAGGTACAGTCATTCACCTCCAAATAAGCTGAGAGGGAAGGGGGTTTCTGCTCTCCCACTCAGCATCTGGCTGCTAAAACCCACCTTTTCTGTTATCAAGGAAAACCAAATAGCTGCCTCCTGCCTTTCTTCTGCTTATGCAGAGCTGCTTTCTTCTCAAGAAAATAAGAACAGAGCTGGGGATAATTTAAAAAAGAAGAGGCAAAGATAGGAAATTTCGAAAGGGAACAAGAATGAAGTTTGTAAAACTTCATTTTAGCCAGTTTGAAGTACCATTGTTTAAGGAGAGGAGGAAGTATGAGAAAGAACGACAAAAGGCCTGAAGACAAGGTGCCACCAGTGGAAATGGAACATAAGGAAAGTGGAAGTAAGGACTGCAAACAATTGGGGACTGGGCTGAGGAAGAGGAAGGGAGTAAAAGGATACCTCTGGAAAAGAAACTCAAAATAGAAACCAGATGACCTACTGCCTTCCCACGTAACAGCAGCCTGCGAACTCAATACTGTGTATTGTCCATGCAAGACGGAGTATTTGGTAGAGGGCACAATTTGCCCTGTACACTGGATGAACCTATTGAAAATACATAAGTCAAAATGATTATTCTACAGTTCTTGGGCTGTCCATTTCAGTACAGGAAACCCATCATGGCTTTACTTGGTATAGGGCAAAAGGATTTGCTGTTTTAAGGAAATAAACATGGGGTTACTAAACACAGACAATAGAAGACAAAAAGAGGAAATAGGAGAAAGGAGGTAAAGAGTGAATTTAAAACAGAAACACACACATACATATACAGAGAAAAAAAAACCCAGCACTTTTGAAACACAGTTCATGAAAGTTATCTCAGCACAGAAATATTCTATAGAAGAAATCAGATCTTTATAGGGCAAGATGGCTATTACTTCAAGTCTGGAAAAACACTTTTAGGAATAATGTGGTTATTTTGCACTCTGCGATTGGCCAAACAGCGCCGGCCTGACCTGGAAGCAGCCCAGGCTTGTAGCTCTGCAACTGTCCCCCTCTGATGGCATTTGCAGAACCACCCTAATACCTGCTCTCCCTAGTTACAAGTCTGAAACGACACAAGAGACCAGACTGCAACCTCGCAGACAGCACAGAGGTTTGCTTCACAGAATATGCAGCAGCAGCAGCAGCACAAGCTGTAGCAATATAACCACAAAGTCAAGCAATGCAAGGAAAAGGCACTATTTGACAATGAACATTTTGCGCACTGACAGGAACACACCTGTACCACTTCTCCACTTTCCCCAGGGGCAATTTTTCTGCCAGGTTTTCAGTAATGGCAATTCGACAGCTAACCCAGACCTACTGAAACAAAACTAGTGTCTGCGCCTATGGACTTAACTTGTCAGATGTTAGGGAGAATATCAAGTGTCTATGGACAGTCAAACATCACCAGAGTTTCACATCTATCTCAACATGAACTAATGTTGTCCTTGTTCTACATCATCAGGCATTCAATTTCAGTGCTAGTGTTAGAAGGCTAAGTTAGACTTTAGGGTCTTGGGAGGGAGGAAAGCAAGGAAGGATGGAGGAAAGGAAGAAAAGGAAGGAAAGGAGGAGGAGAAAGAGAGGAAAGAGAGAATGGGAAAGCAGGGAGAAAGGAAAGAAAGGAAGGCAGGGAAGGCAGGAAGGGAGAAAAGGAAGACCAAGGATTCAAACAACTACTTTAAATAGTCTGCTACAAAAGGACTCTCCACTAGCTACCTCAAAAGCTTCAACACACAGATTTCTCGGAGTGGAGCATGTATGTAGTGATAATATCTGCCCTCACTTAACTCACTGTCCATCTCACAAATTGCTCTGCATAAAGGGAGGGGGAAACTGCAAAACAACTGCAGTAACACAGGAATCTTGCTTCAAGAGACAGCTGCTAACAGCTAGGATTTTAAAGGAAAAACATATTTGCTCTGTTCTTTATGAGCAAGTCTTGTCTTCTCCCTGTTTGGGACACAGCCCCTTGGGGGACAGAATGTGCATGCAGAAGTTAAAACCACCATTAGCTGAAATCAATATTTATATTTACTACCAAACTCTTGAAAGATTTAAAGGAGAAAATACATGCAGAGGACACCATTCCAGTCTCTTACAGTCATTATTAACATGGATTTGATAGCACCCGCTCTCTCCCACAGCTAATTTTAGTGGGTTACACACTAGCACTACAGTACAATATTTGCTGCTCTACCAGGTGGCTAATAATGTAAGAACAGTCTGCTTAAAACTGTATCTACAGTTATTTTCCAGGCAAAGAAGATGTTTAGGCTGTCAGTCTGCCTCAATTTTAACTCATCTCCCAAAAGCTAACAGTATTAAGTGAGGTAGGTCCTCTGTCTTCTAGAAACCCCTTCACAAACACAGCCCCATTCCCAGAGCTGTAAAAGTCACCGGGCTTCACATCAGTGGTTCCTATGCCAAGAGTATTATTGTGGGTGTATGCAAGAAAAACAAAGAGTCTTCAGATCATCTTCACAACTAAGGATGGTTCATCATGCCTATTGCTGTGAAACAAAAAAAGTACTACTTCAAGGAAAAAATCCAAGTGTTATGCACTGGAGAAGATCTCCAGGAAGCCTGCAAAGGGCAGAAAAGGCAACAGCAACTGTGCTGAGAGATGAAGCCCATGAAGCAGAGGGTGTCGATGATGAACTCCCAGTAACATCTGGCGAATAAGCTAATCTTTTGGGACTTTCCAATGTTGGCAGATAAGTGTGTTGTCTGTCCCTTCAAAGGCTGACCTCATTTCTATCCTTGGGTTAATGGCATGCAAAGCCCTCTGCTACGCTTACTTTTTCACTCTTCCCCCCACCCCCAACAGTTATTATTAAACACCAAAAAACTTTGCCTATTGTTGTAGTTTGCATACAATTTAATTAAGAGTTTTCCCTCCAGGAATAATATTGACTGCAGGTTTTGAAGGGTTGTTTTGTTTTTTAAGTGTACTGTAACTGCAGTATGCTAATTGCTTTGGTTTACGATACACAAATAGATAAAAGAATTCACCTACCTTGCATGCAAATAAACACTTGGATTTCTAAGGGGAAGGAACTACAAAAAAAAGAAAGCATTAAAGATATCCTGGGGGAAACAACAACACCACAAGGCTGCTTAGCTGACTTTCATACCAGAAGCAGTTAGGGGCTCTAACGCGAGCTTTGAAAATTCTGCCAGCCCAAATTTTCCTTCTGGTTTCTTATATAAAATAATCCCTAAACCAGAACTCTGCAGACCAGCTTCATACATTTTATGGACAAGACTCTGCAATTCTGTGTATTTCAAATTATTCTAAACTAAAGCAAATCTTGCTTTTCCTTTTGTTTTGTCTTTATACTTAACACACAAGACAGCTTTGGAATTGCAGTAGACAGAAAAATGAGGCCATTAATAAATCAGCTACAAGCCATTAATTATTAACTTTCACCGATTTTTAATTACAATTTTTAAAGATTTTTTTGTGTTTTTTTATTGGGAACTTCTCTTTCTTCAAAATGACCAAAAAATTCTGAATCAAACCTCCAATATTCACCGTCCTTAGGATAAGATAAAATCCTCTGGGGTAACAAATCTCTGCTGAGAACACTGGCAGCCTGCACGTCCCCTCAGGCAGTACTCAGCACTAGGGATATTAGACATTAAGAACTAAAAACTATGCTTTTCAGCCCTGAGAAATCAAGGGCAGGCTGATTTGCAGTGCTTTAAACTTTGTATGTACAAAGCTACTGACAATCTCCAATACAGGCACCTTCTCTTCAGACACTTTGTTTCTCACTGTCATTTAGCAAGTTTACTAACAGCAGCATAACAAAATATTTTGGGTTTGATTTGGATTTAGGCTTATCCACATGTTTTTAGTAAAACTGAGGTGGAGTCAACTTACTGTTAAAATACCTTAATTAAAAGAAGAGGTTCTGAGTTTTAAAACAAGGTTAAAAAGCTGTTTCCAAGTCATCCTTACTATTTGCATGGAATATTGCACAGCACAATTGGACTTTAAAAGGGCAGTACACAAGTAAAGCAGTAAACAAGGATTTTCTTGAACTAACTAGTAACTCAGAAAAAAGATACACTCAGGGAAGCTGCAGATACTAAAACAAAACTTTCTGTATTTTGGTGGCCCGCTTACACGTTACAACCAGCTTATTCTGGAAACTTTTTTTCAGACTGAAGGATTAATGTTATCAAAACAGTTATAATTATAGACCAGAAGAACAACTCACAAAAATTAATGAAAACCTCTGGGGCGGAGGGAGGCAGGCATTTTATCCTCAGACTCCTGCAGTACCTGAAGTAACATCAGTAATTATAGGACACGTCCAGCGCAGGTATCATCAACAAGCGATGCCCTGCTGCAGGCAGAGCGCTCCCCAGGGCTCTGAAATCAGGAGGCACTACCAAGGCCTGTAGCCGAAAGCGCCGGGAGAGGCAAGCTGACACCAGGGGCAAGCAGGCTTAGTGCCAGAGTCCCCTTCTCTCCCCCCATTACACAGGCCAGTGGCACAGAGTCCCCCACAGCACCAAAGGGCTCCTTCCAGCTCGCACCAGAGCAAAGGATGAGGACCATCTGTCCAGCGATTCAGGTATCTGACTTGGAAAGAGCACAGGATGGCTATAAACTGCTTGACAGACACCCAAAACAAAACACCAAACCCTGCCCTCCCATGAACCCCACAGCTTGGCTCTGGCATCCCCCTTTGCCCTGAATGTGTCCACAACCCTTAGGTCAATCTTCTCAACCATTACAAGACTGGACCCAAGAGGGGCTAACTTTGATGGGAATCAAAACAGGACTTCAAAGACTTTTTTGCAAATATATGCCCTCTCTGAGCACAGAAGCAGTGAACCCTGTCTTCCATGCAACTCCAAGGAAAGTGAAAGTGCCACAGAGGTACTTGTGAGGGCTAGAGGAGCTTCTTTGCACTGTCAACAACTACTCTGCACTAACAGCACCCTGTAAATGCATTAGATGCATGCAAGAGGCAAACAAAAGTCTGCCTCCCTCTATATATCCAGAAAAGCAGTTCATACATCAGCATCTCCGGGGAGCCCCAGGGTAGGCACAGATGTGCCAGTGCCAGGGGCTGGGGCTGCCCTGGCTGCACTGCTCCCTAGCCGAGGAGTTGGAATGGATCCTGCCCTGACACCCCTAGGAGCCCACTGAGGTCCCAGCCTCCAGGGAACCCCCCTAATCCTTGTGATACCTGACATAGAGCTTTCCTGGTGGTCTACAATGGAGGGATCCAATGAGGTTAAACAGCCCAAGGCAACGGTGGTGAGGCTGCTCAGCTGCTGGTCCCTTGGGAGCGCTACCAAGCTAATGCAGTCCAGAGCTGCACCCAGAGCTCTGCAACAAATCCGGACAGGTACAGCTTGTGTACTTCTGTCCAGACAGACCTCAAGTCCTACCTCAAGGAATGAGAGATTTGGGATGCGGAGGTTAAGGGACATAAATGTAGTCATTGCTCCACTGCCACTTGACAAGCACAGGACATCTGGCATGGGTTGCCACCCTGCTCTTGACTAGTAGAGCTGTTGCAAAGCCAACTGCTACCATCGGTTGGGCAGGGGCTAAGTATTGTTTCCAGAATGAATCAAAACAGAGCCTGTCATTAGGCAAATATGCACACGTAAGCTACGGGAAACCCTCCCAGGAGCAGACAGATAGCAGAGAGATCTGCTGTGCAGGCACTGAGGAAAGCTCTGCACTGAACAAATTGGTGTGGTGCCTGTATGCATGTGCTAATCTGTGGGGTGGGTAGGAGTGTGCGAAGGGACATTTCAGACAACGTCTGTCTTTCCCTCCTAAAGGGCTGCAAGTACCTTTCAGCAATACCGAAGTCTCCAGAACTCTTCTCAGAAGGCCACTGTATCACATTAAAGAAAACCAGCCTTTCTGGCTCATGGATTGTTGCCTCTGTTAAGGAGGTAGTATATCAAAATGAAACAATTCCCAGCCAGTGACTAGCCACAGATCTCTGGCAGTGACCAATCCACAACTCCAAACAAGAACAGTGAAAACTGACACATACCAAATAAAAAGCATTACTTTTCCTAAAAAGAAGGAGGCAAAGTAAGGAGTAATTCTCCATAGGCCGTACATTCACAATCTGCGAACAACTCACAGCAACATATAACATACTGCAAGTGCAAAGCGGTGAAATTCAAACATCTCTAAAAACCACAGATTTGTAACTTGTGCTTATGTAAATACACAGCTTTCAAGCCTCAGCCGTCCTGGCCATAGCTCTTCTGGGAAAAATGAAAAATCTTGGCTGAGGTTCTCACGCGCAAGTGGTGATACTGAGCGCCTCCAGCTTTTAGGTGTCCAATCAGAAATACTTTCAGAGGCTTCATTTTCTACTCATACTGCACACACCCTCTTCCAATCATATCCCTTCAGGGAATATTTATCTTTAAAAGTAAGCAAATAAGTAAAGGTCAGACACATACACATTATTTTGTTCATTCTTCTCTCAGTATACTCTCTGCCATGAAGATGCAATACTGTGCCAAAATTAGAGACAAGAGGCTAAAGAGCACACCTTTGAAGATTGATATATTTTTTTTAACAGACCTTAAAGATGCCTCAGGTCATAATTCCCTGCAAGGAGCTTTAAGTATCTTATCTTAAAGGGTCTTTTCCAACCTAATTGACTCTATGATTCTATATTTATAGTTTCATCTGAAAAAATCCTAGCTTACATGAACTATCCCAAGTCATGCAAAGTTAGTGGCAAAGCCAGCAAATAAATGTATATATTTATAGTTACAGTGTACTGCTTAACTACAGGATCATTATTTTGGGACCGAACTGCACAGACTGATCTGGCTTTTTGTGGTTTTAATTAGTATAATGTATCTCATTTTGAACTAGGGTGCAGAGAGTTATGAATAACGAATTCTTTGCATGAGAACTTAAAATAGGATTTTAAAAAATGCAAAAACCTATCACAACATATAATTGCCTCCATTTCTGAAAAGATGATTTAATATATATAAGCTGTTTGGTGATCTAGCAAGTATATACATATGTAATCCCTTTGTGTCCCCTTTACAGGAACAGATTACTGAGCTTTGTACCAGGACAGTGAAAAAATAACCTTATTTTGAAAATAATCAGAATGCAAGTGTTTACATTCCCTAATAATATAGATACTATAACCCACTACACAGAAAACCCAAAGAGCCATGGTCTTTGCATACAGAATCACTAATTTAATTGCCATCTACATGCCTGTACAGCAAACATGCTACGGATATCTTGTACAAACTGACTAGATCTACCAATACGTCACACTACTTGCTATAGAGGCAATATAATCACAAAATAATAGCATAATTCAGGTGTCACAATTTCTATGAAAGGAGATTTTAGAAGTTAATAATATCAGTGACTGCAACTGATAAAGGGATTATAAATGTGGCCCTCAGTATCTGAAACTACAGAGCATTTTTTGAAAGACACTTTCATCGTAAGTGCTTGAAAGATCCTCTTAGTGTACCATTTGCAATCGATCAGTCATCTGAGGAGGGTCAGGAGTTCTTCTCAGAAAGATGTATTACTGCAGGATACTTATTTCCAAGTATGTGCTAACAATATAAAGGCCATCAGGTCTGTATACTCTAGTTGTCATAATTTTGCATGACATACTATCCAATATTTTTATAGGTAAGGCTAGGTTTTCTTCACAGAGAGGGCTAATTATATGAACAGTTTCAGATACTGAGGCTTGCTTTTACATTTATTAATGCCACAAATAGCTTTTTGAAAATCAACACTACTAGATTTTTCTGTCAGGACAGTTATAGGCCATAATTAAGAGGTTTGGTTCTACATCGTCTCGTGTCAAAATGGACAAAGGAAATGCTTAACACCCATTTTGGTAAGATCATCCAAATAACACAATTCTTTGAATAATTCTGCAGAACAAGAAATGTTTGGAGAGCATTGAGAACAAATCTTGAGCCTCTTTCAAAGGACTACCAACCATCTCTTCTAGCAGACAGTTATGCTATGCTTCCCTTCTTCCCCCTTCTTGGTGTCCTTTCTCACATACTGCCTTGGTTTCACATGAAGAAGCTTCTGATCTTGGACCATTCATTTTGCATTTACATACTTAACAATTCATTTTATGCATTTTTGTATTAGTTCATAGCATGCATCTGGCTGTAGTACACAACGTGTTTTAAACTTTTTGTTGTTACGGTGTTTAAAATATAAGGTTCTTCCGTGTTGCACTTTGATACTACACCCACGCCTTTAGTATTGTCATGGCTGGGCTGTAGACCTAAGAAGTTAGCTCCATTATGTAAGCAATGGCAAGAAAAGCACCAAATATCCCTATTCATTAAAGAACATCTGGGCTAACTAACCAATCTAAGATACAAGGATTTCTCCCTGTGTAATTTCACAAATAACAAAAAGCATACGTGGAAATACAAGCTGCATCTTCTATTTGAAGTTGACCTGGGAAAAAATTACTGAGCATTATCTAAGTTGTATAAACATAAAAGAGCAAAGATTGATACATTGAACGCTTATTTAATTTCAATTGTTTGTGAGAAGTATTTACAGGTTGTCTTTCTTCTAGCACCAGTGCTTAGCTTTTTGAGTAGATTCTACTATTTTCTTTATAGATTTCAGTCTTAGGTGTACAAGGGAGCAAATGGATCACTTTGGTAGGTGAGTATCAGAGCAAAATAAAAGAAAAAAATAATCAGTCATTGTGGTCCTTCATACTAACAAGAAACTCCATTTTCTGGAGAAAGTTCTCTCTCTTTTCTTTTCTTAATGGCTTTCTCTGGCAGCATCATTCCCATTCTCCTGTTTTCCTACTGAAAAAGAGAAAAGAAACTGAAACCACAATGAAAAAATATTTTGGGAAGGGTGTTTGTGTGACAGAGTTCAGGGGAGAATTATGAAATTATTTGGGTTTCATCCTCAATGCAGTCTTTAGGGAATTTTACAGTTCTAATCAGCTCTTATGTTCACTCACACGATGCGACTGAAAACAAAATCCATTTTGCAGGAGCTGATAGGCAACCTCAGTGAGGCCATCCCAACTTCCAGACAGAGAGTTCACGATTCAGGCAAACCTCATAGTACTGAAGATCCCCATTTCAATAAAGGTCAAGCCCATACTGGATATGACTCTGTATTTGGGGGGCAGAGAGCAGGAAGCAAAGAAAATCTTATTTAAATCAAATCCCCTTTTGAGGGCTTTACAGAACAGTTCTGCCTGCAGATCTGCCTGGGTAGCAAGGCTAGTTCAGGCACTTGCTGAAGGAACATGAATGTGAAAACACATATCCACCATGGACTGTGATTGTACAGTAACTTTAAAGAAGCAGGGCTAGAATATTGCAAGACTACTCATTTTCGTGTGTGAAAATCCCTTTGGTGTTTTCCAGTTATTAAGGATGAAAGGAGAAGAAAAAAAGAGAGAGACAGAACAGAACATGGGGAGAAATTATAGGGCTGCATAGGCAGCCTCGAAGGAACATGGATTGAACAACCTTTGAAGTACCCAATTCTAAAATGAGATCATATGAGAAATTTTTAAAGCAATAAAAGTGAACCCTCAGAAACAAGTGTAAGTTACAGCCTGAAGTGCTTTATCACAGCTCCACAAACCCTCTTCCATAAACCTTAGTTGTTTGAAAAGTTTATTTACTTCAAGGCAAAAAATTGAACTGATTGGGGGGAGTGGAGGTGGGGTGAAAGGGTGACAGGCATCTGCAATCTCCTAAAGGTGTGTCGATAAATAAGGCCTGCATCTCATGACATCAAAATCATTACAGGAGGTGAATTGTCTTCTGCCAGCCTGCAAGGAGGCATTTTCTACTCAGGGCTAAGAAGAACAAATACCAGTGCCTTATGTGCTTCCTCAACAAAACTCCAGCCCTCTGGAGAGCAAAGCCTTCAATTTAACAACATGCCTATAGGTATGTAAAATCACAAACTAACTTCTAAGTCTGTTGCCTCACAAAGTTATGCCTGGGCTAATGGTAAAACTGCTGCACCACACAATATACCTGAGCTGATTCTGGGAAAACATACCTGTTTACACAGCACTATGCAGAGCCAAGCAGAGATAACTAGCTCACATTGTGGAAGCAATATCAGCATAACATCGCTCTTGAGTTAATCAGCCATGTCTTTCAGTGGGGCTAACTAATCCACACACAAAACTCTGCTGATGTGGATATGCCCCTTCCAGATAGAAATCTGCCCAGCCACACTAATCTGAGAGGCTTCTGGCTTTTATGATGCACACAAACTTGGCTTTAAGCATCCTTAGCACCTTCATCATCCCAAGCTTCCTCCTTAATCAATGGAGAGAAACAGGCACATGAACACCATCCACTTGACGTAGACATCCATACAGGGGAAAGGAATGATGAGTTAGAATTGCCAATTTCTCTCTGCTGACTCTGAAAAAAGCCTGGAGGATTAGCTCAGACACCACACAAGTGCCTCTATGCGGTCAGAAAAACCCCTCCATTCCTCCACACCCAAAGTTACCACAGCTGTCTGAGATAGGGTAATGCTGGCTGCCTCTCTGTACAGTGCCTTTAAACCTATGGGTAACAGCACACTGACAAAATAGAAATGCATGACACTGTTGCTAGTCGTATTCTTAGAGCACAGAATAGAGAGTGATAGGTTAAGAAAGTGGGCAAGGAGGGTCATGGGTTTTTGCATCTAGATCATGTTTTGCTGCCACCAGAGCAGAAGGCTGGCTCCAGTCTCAGCACTTCCGTTCACATGGCACTGCCCAGCCACAGGACTGGCTGGAATTAGCAAGAGGAAATAGCCCTCACCACGCCAGGGGAAGGTAGTGCTTCACCCTGCACATGGTGACCTGCCTGGTCACTTAAGAGCAACCCTCCACCTGAGTACATGCAGACCTTCCTTAGGTGGAAAGCAACCATGGTGCAGGATCCCAAGCACACTGGGGTATCTCATGCTATGGGGACAATTCAGTGCAGAGACTGTCTAAGCCACTGAAAACAGGGCATGTTTACTCATCCTTCTTTCCCCGAACTTCACCTGTGTTCAGATAATAGCTGTAAAAAAGGTCACTTCAGATACTGCTTGAGCTTGTGCGCTACTGCGTACCAAAGTTGCTTTTAAATAGAGTTAAATGGCAGTGCTATCAATATAACTTGTGTTGGGAAAGTGTAACAGATTTGTAACACTTAATTTCTGTTTCCAGCCTTACAGTTTAGCTGACACCAGGTTCTTTAAGACCCAAATTTTGTACTCTTTGCATATGACTATTTGTTATATAGTTTTAAAGTAACCCACAAGAGCCCTGGGAAGAAGCATAGCTAGGCTGCTGCAGGAGAGAAATTGCTCAGCCTGGAGACTTGGTCAGAGCCATTTAGAGATCTGTCCCAATTTTACAAATGAGATAAGAAGTAGATTTTAAAACTATACAAATGCTGAACCATTTGTTTTGGAAGATTTAGCAAAATGAAGCCTTTAAATTCAATTCTTCAAGTTATAAAAGACTCCATCCAGGGCAGTTGTTATGGTATGTTGACTTCATCCTCTAAAGCAACTTTCTGTCTTTATTCCTAAGCCCTGTAACACCCTGAAAGCCCCAAGGGCACCCCTGCAGCAATCTTTGGAGAAAGAAAGACAGAGAGTGAAAGTTGTCCTTGGATTTATTTAGCGAGAAGGAGGCCAAATCTGGGACAAGGAAAAAGGTTTGCATAGAGTCAGAGCTCTTGTGGATTTGTAAAATCATCCATGCACATGGAATATATTGAACCTTGAACCTAACCTAAGGTCAAGCAAGTTTAAGGCTTGATACAGATGTTTCACAGAACTCTGGTAAAAGAAGGTGAATGTTACTGTTAAAGAAAGAGAAAAAACAAGCTATAAAAATGGTTGGTCGATTGTTTATTTTTCTTTTCAGTCCATTGTCGAGTTTACTTTGTCCCCCTTAAGCCCAGCACTGGTATTTCCTGCATCTGGGTGATGACAGCAATCTCTTATACACCACATTAAACAGATTTAGAAGTTTGAAAGTCACTGCTGGCCTGGTTTCTCCCCGGAAATACAACCCTCCAGCACCAGGGAATATTTGCATTTTCCTCATTTGTCTTTAGTTGATAAAAATACCAATTGCCTTCTGGTGCACCAACAGAAAAAAAGATAAATTCATTATAAGCAAAGTATCAGCCCCTCTGTAACCAGTGAGAGAGTCGCTGAGCCAACACTACTTCTTTTTCTTAATTAAGTTACAGAACAATCCAAAGTGAAGTCCCTCAAGGAAAATTAACACAATGACTGCTAAAAAGATACTATGATCACTCTTTTAGCCAATTACTTTTCCTCCTTTGGCATGAATGGGTTTGAAACGATGCTCAGAAAAGGGGCCAAGACTTTCCAAGTGTTCAATGCCATGATGGAGCATAGGCCAATATGGAAAAAATCCCCCTTCCAAGCGAGTTCTGACTAATAGCAATAATGTTATCGGTTCTGAAACTGGAATGAGTCTCCAGATTTGGCAAAAGCAGGAGAAAAGCAAGTTTGGAAATAATCTAGGAAACTTAAAAACTTTTAGGAAATCCACAGTAAAAGAAAATGCTGTAATAAGAAGTTTTCAGTTGCAAAAAGCTTAGCGTACATGATCTTTGTGCTGGTTTTGGTTGGGATATAGTTAATTTCCTTCATGCAGCTAGGATGAGGCTATGTTTTGGATTTCTGCTGAAAACAGTATTTATAATACAGGGAGGTTTTAGTCATTGCTGAGCAGTGCTTACACAGAGTCAATGCCTTTTCTGCTCCTGACACCACTCCACCAATGAGTAGGCTGGGGGAGCAAAAGAAGGCGGGAGAGGACAGCTGATCCTGACTGACCAAAAAATATCTCAGGCCATCATTGTGCTTAGCAATATAAAGCTGGAGAATGAAAAAGGAAGCAGGGATATACAGAGTAATGGAGACTGCCTTCTCACATAACTGTTAGGTGGGATGGAACTAGATTTTCCTGGAGATGGCTGAACACTCACCTGCCCATAGGAAGTGCTGAATGAATTCTTTGTTTTGCTTTGCTTGCATGCACAGCTTTCACTCAACCTATTGAGCTGTCTTTATCTCAACCCACAAGCTTTCCCACTTTTACTTTTCCAATTCTCCCCCTCATTCCACCAGAGGTGAACGTAACTGAGCAGCTGTGTGGAGCTTAGTTGCAGGCTGGGGTTAATCCACAGCAGTCCTTTTTGGCACCTAATGTGGGGCTTGAAGATAACGTATTTGATCAGAATGTGCTAGATCGAATTTATAGCTGCTATTGCTGTTCAGCTATTAATTGTCGGGCTCCTGTGCTTACCATGGAGCTTGCTTTCTTTACTGTATATTAGAGTCTAGTGCTTGTTAGTGGCTACTTTTTGCTTCCACTGCTAGCTGTGCTGCTTATCACCTTACTGCGCCTGGGAACATTTTGATAACAGCAACAGTGATGTGCCTGGGCTGGCAGATGGCCAGGGCATCACTGCTGTTTCTGTGCTGCTGTACTGGACAGGCTGGAACTCCAGTGTTGACTAGAGTTGAAGGGACATTGACCTGTAGATGAGTCCATGTGGGAACAGGACACCCCAAAGCATCTGTGGCCATGGTTACATCTGTGCTGCAGCAGGTACACCTCTGAAGGGATTGTGGCCCAATGATAAGTCCACGCTGGAGAAGGTACACCTCAAAGAAACCGCAGCTGTTGGGCAAGTCTACGCTACAGCACGTATACCCCTGAAAATGATATTGTGGCTCAGGGATAAAGCTCCAGAAGTTCAGAAGATTAAAGAGGTACTCTATGGCATTTTGCATTGACAAGAAGGCTCAGGCTATTTTTGAGAAGTTTCACTTTAGAAACAGAATCCTCTAGCATCAACAATCAGCACCGACCATACTGAAAACATGGCAGCAGCCAGCCTGGTGGGATAGTCGCAAGGAAGTGAGTTAAAAAAACAAAGGAAGACACAGGTAGCTTTTAGAAAGTACTTGCAACATGAAAGGATTCAGACTACCAAATAAGTGAGATTTTCAGACAAACCTGCATAGTCATAGGAGCAAGATCTGAATTTGTATGACTTTTTAAAAGCTTTACTACTTCATTGTTCCATCATTCTCCCAGCCCAGCAGTGAAGATCATATGGAAAAAATAGACAAAACGTGAATAAGTTTATGTTTAAAATGCTGGAAATATTGGAAAAAATTATAAAGTGTGAACTGTGAGTTCTGTGATCCCAAAAAAAATGATACTGTATACAAAAAAAAGTCAACCTGGTGCCATGAGACATTAAGAAGGAATGGAGGTGCTTGCATTGAAAAACTAAGAATGAGGCCACCCGCTTCAAGTTTAGAGAGACAAAATCATTATTTAGGGCAAGAGCATTTGTAGAACAATCAGTAGAAGGAAACAAATTTAATCCAATGTAAATATATACAAACAACAAAGGCAGCTGAATTACACAAGAAAAGGATAAAACCAATGATAAGTTCTAGTGAAGATTAAGTACATTGAGACACATTTGAAGAATTTAGAGGGCAGAACAAAGACTAACTGAGATTGCTGGCACCTGATCCTGTGCACAGGATCTGGAAAGCATCAGGAAAAGCTGAAAGAAAAAAAATGCACACACTATGGACAACTCCAGGAAATAGAATTGCTTTATATACTAATGCCACAGTAATCCCGGAAGGGGGGGTGAGTAGTTCATGTAGTTGTACAGACAAAAGGATTGAGGACAGAAAAATTCCCTATAAGAGGAGAATATATGACATGTAACTTCAGCAAAGACTGTCTGTATACAAACACTATGCAAGAAAACTGTCAACTGTATCTGCAACTGTGCCACTGGCTCAAACAACTAGCTAGATTCCATCTGGATTGTGGAGCCAGCTGCAACACGACCGCTGCAATTGTGATGAGAAGCAATATTAGACAGGAGAAATGTGACTGAGTGCTGGTGGTGCACGAAGCTGTCAATAAGAACATCATGAAGCTAAAGATGCTATCATTTGGCATTTATAGTAGATGACTCAGAGGAGTACCACCCACTGCCGGGCAACGGGACAGGGCAAGACACTGATTCGAATGCAATACAACACCACAACTCCTTCATCTAATACCCTGAGGATGAACAGGCACTGAAGGTCACACAGTGCTCTGGCTGAACATATAGGCTAGGTTTCAAAGACAAGAACACCTAGAACACAAGGTAGGGCCAAGGGAAAACAAGCTAAATACAGGTTTTCATGTTTTAGAAGAGCTGTTGAATCCAGCAACCCTGCAAAAAGGCACTGTACCTGTAGAAACTAGTAGACTAGATCAGCTGCCTTAGCAAAACACGGAAGGAAAAAATACCAGAAGACATACACCAATTCAAAAATGCTGAGAAAAAAAATCAGAGCAAAGGAGTCAAAACCCATTAGCACCAGCTGAGGCAATACTACTAAGATATACCCAGGGCATCTTTGTTTATGGTGATAAAAGTAGGCCTGGCACACTGCCACATGTATTGGCTACCAAATATGAATAACACCAAGGGCACAAGCCTTGCCTACTGTAAATTGAACCAGACACGAGAAAAGACTCATGTCTTAGTGTTGCTCTCATTGTAAAGGAAGATACTGAAGAAAAGGCTTTTTAGGACTGTTAAAAACTGGTTTCAGTTATTTCTAAACACGAATGGAGTAGGAGGCTGAAATGGAAACGTAATACAACTTCCTGCTTTGGATGGAAACTCAATCATAAATCCTAAGAAATCCAAGACCTTCAAGAAACACCCAGCCACAAGCGGGGAGAGTGTTTGACCATCGTTCCAGATTCGATATGCATCAGCGATGTGACATTTGTATCCAGTTAATACAGCAATGCTCAGGAGGTGGGGGTGGTGGGCAGCCCGGAAGTCAAAGCCCAGACAGTGAAAACAGGCAAAGGCAGCCATGAGATTCCAGCTCTAAGGCCCTACAAGCATGAGGAGCAACCACAGCAAAAACACAAACAGGGAAGCCCAGAAACAAAGCTAGCCACCCATAGGCTTCTACCAGTAATGCCTAGCACACACATTATAAATTAAAAAATAAACAATTAAAAAAGAGTCTGTCAAATTGAGAAGGAGTTAGCAACTAAGACAAGACTAGAGCAATCTCAGCAGCTCACTCCCAAGCCATGAAAGGTCACCAGTCATAAGGGAGCAACAATCCAGCCTCTCCCAGATAAACAACAAAAACCCCAAACCCACTTGTGAGATCAACCAAGTGACAACAGCTCACGCATGCTGTTTATGTGCACCTGGATTTAATGATTGGCAAAGCTGCAGTGCTCTTATCTCACTAAAAGTAGCTTCTCTTACCAACATGGTGTCCACTCATGTTAACTGCTCATTGCTAGAATATAATGGTTTTTATACCCGTTAATTTAAGAGTCCTGCACTAAACTGTGTATGACTAACACAGTACCTTCAGTTTTCAGCCATGTGCCTGGCTTCACTTTGAAGTCTCACATTCAGAGTTATCAAATTTCCACGTGTACTAGTAACATTACCAAAGTACATAGATGCCTGCATGTAGTCTGCTAGGATGTCAAATGCATATTTCGTGTTCAAACTGGGTGTAGCAATAAAATACATGGAATTACTTCACAAAAAAAATTAAACTGACCTTGTCTCACTAGGAAAGATTTTCAATCACTATCAGCATGGCCCAGCTGTTAGGACTGTAATTAGACTAAAATGTAGATGTTACATACTTCAGAACGGCAGTTATGGAATCGCCAGCAGTCATAGTCTGATTTTGCAGGAAGCTGGGGCTATACCTCGCCAGAGATCCTTCAGAGAAAGGCTTCCAGGTTTCTGACACTGAGAAAGTGGGAGGTGGATTTAGAGACTACAGCCTCTTGATGTGAATGAATAATGTGACTTTACAATGGGGAAGAATATGACCTTCTTTCTATCCTACTTATTTCTCTCACAGCCTTCTCCAGATCTGAACCCTGCAAGCAGGATGGAGTGACTGCAGCAGGTAATTACATGTTATTATTGTTGCATTAGAGTAGCTATTCAGTAAATTAGTACGTAATATTAACTAAACCTATTCACTTGAAGAACATAAGAATCAGCCTTAAAGTAGTAATTAACTAATTATTCCTGAACAGGTATCACTGAAGAGTAAGTCAGGCTATCGTTTTTCTATAAATCACCAGCAAAACGCTGACTTCTTCCATACAGTAAACACAATTTAAGCAGATTATACGTTCTCAAAAGGCATGAGACCTATACTTAAATAAATCAATATTGCTGGATGTGAAGCCTTACACTGCTAGTCAGCAGAATTTGTGGAGCACCTCCTTAGGGTTTCAGAAGGATTTACTACTATGCCAAGTGAACAAGCCCGAGATTTAAATATCACTGATTAAACTCCACACGCTCCTGGGGAAGAAAGCAGAGCTTTTGTTTGTATGTGCAAAATAACCACTGACACCTATGGCGCTCTGGTTTTGTTACAGAGTAGCATGCTACCACAAAAACATTGGGATCCCTGTCAATGTACATAGCAGTTTTAATGGCCCATGGCATAAAAGGACATTAATTCATTGCCTTTTCATTTTGCTCTTGCAACGCCCCCCTGCTCTTCAGAGACATTTACATGCGCCTGACTTGAGTCCCTCATATTGCAGGTATCAAACTGACCCGTAGAAGGTTTTGCTTGAGACCAAATACTGGCGCAGAAAGCATAGAGAATGAATGTAAAATTTACATAGGGAAAAATGCTCTCCAAGTTCCTAAAGTTAACTCAACGGCTCTCTTCATAAGCCACATTTCACTGGGTGGTTTGGGGGGTTATTTAAGAGAACTTTTAAATAACAGGTAACATTCTCCCGTGAAACGGCGCTGATCCGTTTTGGCGCCCGTATTTGCATCTGCTCTGCAGGCTCCGGCAGGCACCGCGGGTGAGTCGAGCCCTCCAGTTCCCCGTTCCCAGGAGCGAGCCAGGCCGCGCTTCCTGCTGCGCTCCCAGAGACCTGGACGGGACGGGACGGGACAGGACAGGCAGCGGTGCCGCTGCCGCCGGAGCGCCGCCCACCGCGGCTGCCAGGCGCGGGCTGGCAGCAGCCTCTGGTGGCGGGAGCGCGCAGGGGCGGCAGGGCCCGGTGGTGCGGAGGCGGAAGAGGGGAGAGACGGAGGGCGCGTTCCGCAGGCACCGGCCCTTCAGCCGGTACCCGGAGGGTTATGCGAACCGTAACCGAGCATCTTCGCGTCTGGGGGTGGGGCGGAGGGGGCTACGCAGCGTTAAGAGCCGGGTAAAGCACGCTCGCCGTGGCGAGGAGCGGTATTTGGCTGCGAAGTGCTGTGGTTTTCTTCCTCCTGACTGCTTAGAAAAGCATTCGGGAAGTTCCTTCAGGTTTTCAAACTTTCATCTAAAGACGCCTGCAAAAAAGGTAACCAAAACTGTGCTTAGTGACGTGAAGATGCACCACTACTGTGTGTAGCCTGCAGCCACTCTTAAAAGCACAGGCAGCAAAGACAACAAACTTGGACTTTTACTGGATAGACAACAACAAATTACAGCTTAGACAAACATACATATTTTTACACAGGCCACATCACTGAGAAGAAAAGCTCACACACAGAGGAAGAAGAGAGGCACCCGTTGATTTGAAGCAGAACACAGCAAGAGCCCACAAGAAGTTGCTGGGAAGTAAACCCAGTCCCTAACATCAACATGCTCACTCGCTGTCTTAATCTCTTAGTGAAAGAGTTGCTGAGTGAAGATCATTTTCCAATCGATGTGATTAGTATAAACAATTTTAGCCTTCATTACCCACTATGTGCAGTTTTTCACAAGAGTATTTTTCCAAGCCTTTGGAAATGCGGAAGTTACAAGCACCTTAGAGAGGAGTCCCAGCACAAAAGCAGCAATCTGATTTAATACCATACCAATTTACTGCGAGGCTTTTTATCCAGCTGGCACAGGAGAATCACCTAACCTGAATAATTCATTCCATAAAAAAATCATTATAGCTACACAACCAGGTAAAGAGAATGTTAAAAAAAAATTAAAGGCATTTAATCATCTTGAAAGTAAATTTGTTCTAATAGGCAAAAAGTTAAAGTATAAACAACAGTATTATATTGTAAATAGTGTGGCAATGTTTACAGCCTGAAAAGAACTTGTCTTTTGACATGAAACACCTTCACTGACTTACTGGTTGATCTGAACTCGCATTTTCCCTTTCTTTGCTTTGAAATTAAAGCTGACGTTGTTCAGAGTATTCTTTTCATGATAAGAAAACCAGCCTTATGGCAAACGAACTTTACCCTGGAGATGTGGGAGGGACTGAGAACATCACTGGTTGGGAAAATATCACATATCCGCACTTTTGCCCCTCTTCCAATTCACCTGGGGCTGTTTCCTCCAAATTTTTCTCAGCAGCTTTAAGAGGCAGGGCACAGGAAGACACCAGAAGATACTGCTCAAGGAGCACAGAGCTGCAGTCCTTGTAAGCATGGCATGACAGAAACAAAAAATTCCATCTTCCAAACTGGGTCTACCTGATAGGGAAGGATGCTCACCCACCTACCACAACACCTACCACCACTGAATACCTCCAGAATCCTGAAAACACCCTTCCTGCTTTGGTAAGCTGGTGTTTCCTGTTAGAAACACTGCAGCACACCATGCTTAGATAAAATTTTGGTGACCTTGAAGGAATTCCCTGATGTCCATGCTGCAGCTTGTGCTCACACAGGGAGCCCAGGCAGACCGCCTACTGAGAACATTACAGGAAAAGGCAGAGCAAGAGATTTGTCTTCCCTCTATCCCACAGGGACCAGCAAAGACAGAACATATGCATCCTCCTCAGCAGGAGTCAAATGAATGGCAAGAGCTAACATGGGTGAAACTCTTGATGAAGAGCCTCAGCTCCCAAATTTCTGCTCCAGCTGATGCAAACGGAGCATGTGGTCAATCACCACTTGAAAAAAAACATACCCAAACATACCCATGGTGACAAGCAAGCTCCCAGCTAAGCCAAGTAGACCTCTCATGTCCAAGTTTGAAGCAGAACTAACAACGAAAGCAAAGATTTTAAACAGAAAGTCCTGTAGCTGCTTTTTTTGGTCTTGTCAGAGTTATCAGTGGAGGGCCGGCAGCAAGCTGTGGGTTTCTCAACTGCTAACAGATTTGTAGCTGAAATTTCATCTGCATAAACTTGACCTTCACACAGGTACGTTGTAGAAAATCTAACATGCGTTTAAATTGAACTGAATTCTCCCAACCAGTCTGTGCACAAGCGAAAGTTAACAGTCAAGGAAATTAATCTTCTCCATCACCACACCCACGGGATTCATTGGGCCTTTGCCTTGTTTCTTTCAACTCCTCTAAACTTCTTTAACCTTTACCTACCAGTCCAAGTACTCACTCCCTATATTTACAGCTTCAAAGTCCTCTACACTTACTAAGGGGTTTGGTAGTGCAGCAGAGAGACTTTCCAGCCATCAGACTGGGGGGCTGGACACAAAGTCAGTTGCCACCTAGAACCTGGCTAAGGGAACTGCCAAGCAGTCATTTGGTTTTGACTGATAATTTGCTCATCATGCAGAGGCCTGTGTCTTTTCTGAAGCAAAATGTAAGATCCATGCAAACTCATCTTAAGCATTAATGCAACAAGAATGGGACATACTGTTTCAAATACTGGTAACTTAAAATCTCGAGTAAAAGGAGGCATGAAAGCAGATGTGAAGGGGAGAAAGAGACAGCATCACCTTTTTCTTCTCTTACACTACAGACTCGGCATCTTTTTGGGGTGGGGTGGTTGGTTATTTTATTTTTCAGTTATACCTGGAATTCCCCTTTCAGTCAGTGCAGTGTTCTACACTGCTGAGCAGTAGGGCTTTTGTGGCTAGTTTGGGGGGAAAATAGAAGAAACAGACAAACAACCATATATATGAGCTTCTCTGACAGAATGTAAATCAGATGTTGTTTATCACCTGTGAGGTATCATATCATAGTCAAAATAGGGTAGAGAGGGTAATTCCTTTCTATCCTGATAACACTTTGGTGGCTGGAGTTTAAAATGCAGAATTCCCAATTCTAGGATTCTTGTACTAAACTAGTATTAAGACTTAGTTTTACTGTAGAAGGTCAACAGTTTCTAACAGGAATGGGTTCCACCTGCAGACACTGACTTCATGGCTTTTTTCAGAGACTCCACAAAACCCAAAGGCTTTGAGAGAGAAGCAGATTTCACTTGGCCATTGGCTGGCCCAACCCTGGCTCTATCCCACCTCCTGTCCCAAAGCACCTACCAGACAGTCTTCATCTTTCTCACTCAAAAAATGCACCTGAAAACTGGCTCCTAACTCTTCCACCTCTCTATTGGTAAGGATTTGCTTATTCCTCTCCTGCTTTGCCTTGTTGATGCATTCAAGCACCTTACAACCTCTTGGTCTCATTGTCTAGGGTTCATTCTCAAAGAAATATTCTGCAAACAGTTGCTCATCTGAGCAAGGACAAAGCCCTTACCTTGCCCACAAGGCACAGCTTTTCATTTTAACATTTAAGCTGAAGGCAAATTTTCTTGGTAAATTACTACATGTCCAGCTACAAAGCGTTTAAACTGAAAGGGAAGATGCAATTAAAACATAAAATTAAACATAAAATTAAAACCACATAACCCACCCCCTCAAAAAAAAAAAAAAAAAAAAAAAAAGGACTTGTCTACATGCTGAAAAATAAAGAGCGAATTTGGCAAAAAGGAATATGCCAAGACACTCCATCATGTAAATTCTTAGAGAATGTAATTTTTGGGAGGCTGCTGACACAGGAAACAAACAGAAGATCAAGAATCAGTATCATAGAATCACAGAATAGTTAGGGTTGGAAAGGACCTGAAGATCATCTAGTTCCAACCCCCCTGCCATGGGCAGGGACACCTCCCCCTAAACCATGCCACCCAAGGCTCTGTCCAACCTGGCCTTGAACACCGCCAAGGATGGAGCATTCACAGCTTCCCTGGGCAACCCATTCCAGTGCCTCACCACCCTCACAGTAAAGAACTTCTTCCTTATATCCAGTCCAAACTTCCCCTGTTTAAGTTTGAACCCATTACCCCTTGTCCTGTCGCTACAGTCCCTAATGGATAGTCCCTCCCCAGCATCCTTACAGGTCCCCTTCAGATACTGGAAGGCTGCAATGAAGTCTCCACACAGCCTTCTCTTCTCCAGGCTGAACAGCCCCAGCTTCCTCAGCCTGTCTTCATATGGGAGGTGCTCCAGCCCCCTGATCATCCTCATGGCCATCTTGCAGAAGGTTGGGGTGTTTTGCTTTACCAGTATGTATTTTAACCTCTATGTGATTGTAATTAAGAATAAATAAATAAATAAATAAATAAAAATCATTAATTCTCTTAATTTTTCATTTTCTTGTTTGAAACAAAAGTATAAATTTCATATTTACACTGTGCTCTCCCTGTATACCTTTAGATAGCCCCAAGACAGTTAAACCTAATTTCTGTGAAGGGCTCAGCCCCAGCTGCCCACACCATGAACATACAGTAGTCATGTGGCAATCAGTTCCCATTAGGTAAATCAAATTTAAATTCTATCCCAAGACAGAGCACATCAGTCATTGGCTGCATGATTGATAGACTCTGGACAGAAAGTGAAAGCCACGTGAACAGCAAGTTACCCTGGGTTTCAGTGTTTGGGGATGAGAGGAAAAATCCTTCTGATTTATTGTTAACCCTCAGATAGTGGGTTTTTCCCTCCTGTACTATAGCTATTTGCATCTGAAAGGTATACTGGCAGTTTTTGTAGGTTTTACATGTGTAGAAATCACAAAGAAGCAAGCTGTGGTAAGTAACTGATAGAATCAGGCTAAAAAAATCATCATTCTTCATTGACAAAACCCCAGACTCAGGTATTTTGACACTTCCTAGAAAGATTTTTCATTCATTTTTACAGGATGCATGCAGATAAATGGACTAGGCTTTTATTTTTTTAAATTCATTTCAGATACCTCTGGGATCTGCCTTAACTCTCCTTTGTGATTCATTTGTGAGAAAGTACTTTTTTCTCTGATTTCTAAGATTTTGTATAGAGACCAAAAGGATCTTGTAGTTGCTCTCTTGACAAAGTAAGATTGTGCAATGTGTTGGTTTTTGGTTTTTTTTCAAACCAGAAAGAGGTGGCTTTTGCATCTTAATTTGGTTAAAGAAACAGACAGCTCCGACCCCCATTTAGAAGATCCTGAACTCTGACAGGAGGCGTAACCAAATTACCAATTCAATACTTGCAGCAGCAAAAGTCATTAGCATTGGTCATGAAGCACAATTAGATGGATCATACAAAAACCAACAGCCTGAAATCCTGTTACCCTTGAAGCTGACAGCAAAAACCTCACAGATTCCAGTCAGTGCATCAGTCGGCTACAACCTTGACAGAGAAAAAACCTGGAATTTTGTAACGTACATAGTAACCACTTTCCCAAAGACATATGTTATCTACATACAATCATATCCAATCATAAATGTAATATTCTTTGGGCTGCAGAGGCAGGATCCTAACTGATTTGCAGACGGTGCTGCCAGAAGAGATGGACAAGCCACCAAGAGACTCTACAGCAGCCTTCTAATAATGCCTGCCTTTTACAGAGCCTGACCTCTTTTCACCTTGTTAAAAGCAGTAAGTAGTAAGTAATAGATCTTGTCAAAGGTTACTCTGTAGAATAACCTCTGGAGATATTAGATAGAGGTGTCCAGAGAAATACCACAAAAAGGTGCTGACAAGGAAACCAAGGGGATTATGATTAGGAAGTGTGAATAAGCTAAGGTTTCAAACATACTCAGATTTTGGTTAGAAATACTAAAGTACAGGAAGGAAATGTTCTACATACCATCAAGCCACCAAAAAACACACTTGAAAAGACAAGTTAAAGAGCCATCACATGGAGATTAAATACTTCACAAGATCTAAGAAAAGCTGCAAGAAATGTAATTCCACACTCAACTAGGAAAAGCAAGAATTTCTTGCTCCCCAAAACCCAGTATGTATCAAATTGAGAAACTAATTTGCTCAATGGCAAACTAAAAACCTGCGCCTATGAAACATTAACTGTTCCTTCAGCTCCCTTTTAGTCCATCCTTGTATATTCAAATTAATCTAAATTTTTGTGAGAACTTCCAGCAGATAATTCCCAGTAACAGGTTTCCATTTAAGACATCCTCATTTCCCCTAAAGAAGAGATAATTTTTAGAAGATCCTAAACACCTAAGCCAGTATCATAACCAAGAAAGACTATTTCTCTACTTACTCCAATTTCTGAATTTGATAATTATGCAGTGATTTAATTGAAAATAAATCCAAACTATTTCTAACAGCATCCCTAGAGGACGGCCTCTACCAAATTCATCTCAGAAGTTGCCAAACAAAGACTTGGTTCCTTTCAGCATTTTTTTTTCTGATCCTATCAGCTGATGAAGACAATTCTGCATTGCTCTCTGGGGAAGGCTGTCGTCTCTGTCCCAGTCAAATCAGACCTCAGTCTTTGGAAATATTCAGGAGATCCGGCCAACAAGAGGCCTCTAGTCAGCCATTTGAAGTTCTCAACCAACAGTCTTCCAGGAGCTTGCCGTCATCTTACATGCACAGCCGTTATACTGCGCAGACAAGAAAGGTAAAAGACCCAAGCCTTCTAAAAACTGCAGTCAAATAAGGATAGACATCAACCTGAAAGACTTCATTCAGCACCAAAGGAAAAAAAGACTCATCTCGGAGAGATTCAGTGCCTTGTATCTTCCTTAAGTCCACTTTTGAAGGAGATGCATCTCATTTTTTAAAAACTGTTGAAATTGAGTATTTTGACTTTTTGACATATTTTTCTCCCCCTTCATTTTGGCTGGAGCTAGTCACAAAATCTGATTTGGAAGCGTGAACACTTTCAGGCCTCTGCTTTTCACAGCGAATTTCTTTGTGTGAAAGTCTGTGGAATTTTTTTCCCCTTAAAAAAGTCACCAGCCTGTCTGCACAGGACAGATGAACTCTCTTCCAAAGCTGCTGCTCACAGGACACCCACCTAACCCTTCAGAACTGCTACTTGATTTAGCTCAGGATCGGATGGGGCTGAAGAGAAAACCTGTGACCCAACTGTCTTCTCTGCCCAACGGCAAGGAAATCCCCTCTGTGCTAAATATGGGGCTTGGCAAGAGACAAGAGTCTCTGCCAGGACCTTGCCACTTTAAAGGCCATCTCACATACACCATACTTGAGCGCACAGATGGCTTAAAGGAGAGTTGGTCGTTAGACGGAGAAATAACCAGCATTTTAATGTGGGCACCAAAAGGACAGCACTTTTTTAGCATGTATTTTGAAGATGGCTATGAGGAAGACACTGAGTATATGAGGAAAATGATATCTGCAGAAATATAAAAGGCTAAAAAAGTACCAGTATTTGCATTTTCATTTAACTCTTTCACAACCACACTTTATCAAAGATCTGTTATTTCCATAGCACTGAGCACTTTTAGCTTTTTCTCCCCCCGCAATAAGCTGTTGCTATGTATCATCTACTATGCACACAAGAGTCTGTCCATACAAACCATTTGCCTGATTGTAGACTTTGTTTTGCTTTTAAAATTCTGTGATGTCAGGCTACAAATGATCAGTATTTTACAAAACACATCCTCCATGCAATACCTGCCCATTTCAAGTGCTGCATTGCATTAAAGCCTCTGTAAATGTAGACACAGGCGTCTCCCTGTCCAGTATTTTCTAAGCACTGAGCTAAGAGATTTATTTGAAATCTTCCTTGGTTTTCTGAAGGCACCTGAATCCTGGCAGCTGGCAATTTTATTAGTGGGAAAGGCATGAGGTGGCTTCCACTGCCACATTCACACCCACTGTGTGGTGCGTGCTCGCACATCATGTACTGGGGCCACACGGCTCAGCAGCACTCCCAATGCCACATCTTCCAATGTCTGAAGAGGGTGTTTCCTCGAAAGAAGAGATGCAGTGAGAAGCTCATTGTACACAGTATGCCACGCCAACACTTCGCTGCAAGGCATCCTCAATACATTTAAGCTATCTGAAACCAACACAGCAAATTCTAATGAGAAAAAAACCCAACAAATAACCTATTTCCGTGACTAGCTTGATAAGACAGTCACTATCATGTCTCTTGTTGTCCTCATTCTAAATTAATTTAGCATCAATTACAATGCTCAAAATATTTCTCCTAAGACTATTCTGCTCCTAAGAATGTTCAGTCTGATGAAAATCATTTGGCTGACAGTGCTCTGACTAAAAAATCTGAAGTGAAAACTGGAAGACTGACAGCCTAGAAATAGACTGTCTTAATATTTAGGAATACCAGCTTTTTGGCAAGAAAAATGGTATAGAACTAGACAGCACAAGAGAGAAAATACAAGATGTAGTATCCTAACTGCTACAGAGGGAGTGATGTTTTTCAAGTGCTTCCTTGTATATGGTGCAAGCTCAACTCAATTTAGATAATCCTGTAACAGGTTCAAGTGTAAGGCCACACTATAGCAGTAAAATAAGCTATCTGGAACACCTAAATTTTACGGTATTATTAAGTTGATCGACTCATCTGGGATTCATTGACTTTAACTGTTTAGGTTAAAAACAACCCACTGTAATTTTTCACTGAGGAACAAAAAAAGAGAAAAGGTGGGGGGCATGCATGCCATTCAATAGCTCATTTATTTTTCACATCACCCATTTGACAACACATAGCTGCATTCATTAGCCCCAAAGCTAATGGGGAATACAAAATCATTCTTGGTAATTCTACAGATCATATTCAATAGAATAGAGTAGGAAGCTGCCTTCTTATTTTGTGTAATGTAACAGAGGCCAGAAATGTTTTACACCAAAGCAGAATTTTTGTACCATTAAGGTATGTGCAGAATATCAAATCTTGCTCTAACTCTTCATGTCGAAGGTCTCCTTGAAGGCTACAGAATTAGACCACATACTTTTTTAGCTCTCCATTGAAGAGATGGAGGGTATCTCCATCTTTTAACAAACAGTTTTCCTGGCAAGAACTTGCTAGGATTTTGAATTAATGAGGAATTAAGTTTCATCTCAGCAGTTCTACTAAACTTTGGAGAAAAAAGACACAATGCCACGAGCTCCCAGGTGCCCTCAATGCCCATTGACTTCAATGGAGATTGAGACGGGTCCTTCTTTTAGTTGACACAGCACCTTGCAGAATTAGATCCAATTCCTGTCTCCTCCTCCTAAGAATGTATTTTTCCCACTAGCTGCTTGATTTTAATTTTGCTTTGACCAGAAATGAAATTAATGTGGATGTTTTGGTCCTGACAATCTCCCTGTCAAATTATATAGTGACTTCTCATGCTAAAACTTGTTTGTTTTCACACACCATCATCACTGATGATCTCAGCACAGCAGTGCTCCGAGAATAATGGTTTAGTCAAACGCAAAGCCAGCAGAAGGAACATGAAACAATGTGTGCTTATATAGGGCCTACATAAATAGTGCTTTTTAAAAATGTTTGGCAATGAAATAATAGTTGTGGGTTTGTTTCATTTTTTTTATAAATTAACCTCTGGATTGTTAATGGTCCGGAGAACCTTTCCACACCAGAGTAGTTACGAGACCTAAAACTTTTTGTTACATCCTCCCACAAGGATTATATGCAGAAGTTGCCCATTGTCTGCCATTAATAAAGACCAGTGGTTCATACCCTCACTCCACAGTTTCAGAGAAGTTAGTGGATTTATACCAATTTCAAAAGTTACAGAGCTGACCCCACATACCCTGCATCAAAGGAAGAACATTGGAAGTAAGTGTACCTGATTAGGGCTGGGGGAGGCAGGAGCTGTACAGTGGACACTATGATTCTTTACGACATTTTTCTTATTTGAAATTCCCTTTTGATTGCTGTTTAAAAAAAACCAGAGTAGCTCAGGCAGTGATGAGATTTTTCACAATTTCTGAAAGACTTTGCTCTCACTCACAGGTCAGCCTGGGAACTGCTCAAGATGCTCGAGCGGCCTGGGCTTCTCTTTCCAGTACTGCAAACAAATACCTCAATTTATTAAAACTGCAGGGTACTAAAACTGCCCTCCCACTGCTTTCTCCCTCCAGCTCTTTTTTTTTTCTCAAAAAATAAAAAAAACAAACCACAAACCACACAAAACTCCATAAATAAAACATAACTAAAGTTTAAGGTGCTGGTGCTACTCCCAGTTCACAGCAGCATCCTTAAGAGTGAAAATGCACACCATATTTAGGAGCAAAATTATATCCTGCCATGTTTAACTGAAAATCTTGGTGGGCTTTTCATCTACATCGTGCAAGCCTGAGGCCAGAGTGGTGACTGTCACAGCCAAAGAGACACAGACAGATAGATGATGGAGAGTGCAGACTGCGCACCCACACATAAAGCGCGTGAGAGGAAGGAGAGTGCACGGAAGGAATATTAATTGAGCACAAAATAAGTATTCTCAATATCCCTCTGCCCCTTTAAAAAGTAGTCACAAGATGAAGAGAGCTACAAACATGTTCATCTTGGGGAAACAGCCGTCCTTAACGTGACATGTCAGGCTATTACTTTAATAATGGGATTTGCACAGCACACAACAGATAGGCTACATTCAGAATAGACCCATGAATCTAATTTTCTTCTCAATGAGTGTTCTTGCAGTTCGTAACTCCACAGATTTCAATAGAGTTGCTCCAGATTTCTATCAGGGTGAGTGGAGAATTAGGCTCTACTATGATATTTTTAAATCCACAAGAATGTGGTTCTCCTTATCCAGTCATAAAAACCATGGCTCTTTTGATCCTTTCTACTTTTGTAGCAAGTTATTTAGAAGGGAACTTTTCTTTTAAAGGTTCACATCTAAATAGTTAAATTACTGCTTTCTCTCACTTTACGTGATAAACCGGCAATTACTCGAATTTAACCTATTTTCATGCTCTATTCCATGTGTTGCTTTATTAGCACCAAAGAATTAAAAAACAGGACAGAACTGTAGGAAGTGGTTTAGTTTTTACATCATCCATATTTTCCTCACTGTCTTTTTTTAAATACTTTTCCCCTGCACAGCTAATAAAAGAAACTTACACTGATCTTATTTAATAACAGGTATAAGATAACCTCTAAGCACCACACAGATACACTTAAGGATATGGAAGTAAGGAAAGAAGGAAAATTCCTTAACTTGTTTTAAACTACAAAATCTTCTCGATTCCCTCATTTTGTGCCCTTTCTGAGAAATGATGGAAGACCCTATGTATGTTGCCCCAATCACTTTAACCTTAAAAAAAACACCAAAATTGTTCAAATGCCCCATACCCAGCCCATCACCAGCAAAAGGAGCTTTTTAAGTAGCAGAAGTTTTTTATGTGGTGGTTGAAATCCTCACAAGCTCTTAACAAAGATTTCTTCTTTCTAAAACATTCACTCAGTAATGAAGTTAAACGCTAGGTAGTAAAAGATATTCCTGAACAAAACAATGTATTACTTTTTTCCTACTGCATTGCTCAGGGTTTAGTTTGTTCAGGTTGTATTTTTCTACCATTCTAAGAAACGAAGTTGCCTATAAGTGAGGTATTGGCATACCCATAAGAGACAGCGCTCGTTTCCGGACAAGCACAGTTCCAGGCTCTTTGCCATCACACACTCAGGTCATATTTGGAGTTCTTGCTGGGTTCCTAAAAACATTTAATGACAAACTCATTCACTGACATGACCAGGATCAAAATCAGGCCCAGGTTTAACCAACCGACTACAATTAATTCAGAGTAGTACCTACAGAGGTATGAAGCTCCTCTCCTAGCAACTGACTATTGCTGTTGAATATGTTTCTTAAAAAGTTAACGGAGAGGTGCATTTGGACTGAGAATAATGGTAAACTAGTCCACACATGACTGAATTACTGGCAGTTGGTTTGCAGCATCAATGCACAACCAAGTGACCCACTAATATCATCATCCATATCTTAGAGCATTCCATTACCGAGACAGAAAACTACTATAAAGAAAGTACAATATGATAACGTCTCAATTTAGTGCTTACTGTTGTAGCCGTTCCATCCAATGGATCCTAAACCCAATCTCAGATTCCATTTATTGTGCTACAGAGCCCCCTGTGTTGAGCGCTGTCAAACATCTCATATTAACAAGCATTACTTACATTTGGCAGAAGGAAAATAGCTCAGATGTTAAATCTAGAAACCACTGGTCCAGTTTAATTTCTCACACAAGCCAAATTAATTTCTGACTACTTGCAAACAGCTTAGAAAAAGCTGGTTATGAACTACACTGCCTTACATGCAATGAAAGAGTAACTGAAAGCACAAGTCCACAAAGTAAATAGGTAAAAAGGCAGCTTCTTCCTCTAAATGAGAAAAAGATCAGCCTAATTAAATACATTAAATACATTTATCTGTATTAAATTTAGGCATTATGTTCAAGGATTACCAGTTTAAGTTCAGTACACCCCTAGACAGAAAACACGCAAACATACTGAGACTGGGACCAAGTACTTCAATCTCATTGAAATGTTCACTGTGCGGTAGCACCCAAAGATGAGGCCCTCGGGAAGGACAGAAATTGAGATGAAAGCAATGAAAGCTGTTTGAGAAAATACTGCAAAGGTAGAAACTATTTTTAGAGTTTATATGGGGTAGAAAGCTGAGGGTGAGATCGAACCATGCCCAGTTCCTGAGCTAACAGAGGCCTCAGTACCCTCGCAAGAGCCATGAAAACATTCAGAGCCAAAGAAAAGCAGAATCAGCTCCTGAGGCTGGCAAAGGTAACAGAGGATTTGTACTATTTTTCCCCCAATTAAATTCAAATCTCATTCCTCCTGGATTCTTCTAAAGATGTCGCCCTTTTTCTCACCCACTGAGTGAAGCCTTCTGGCCCAGCAGGGCTGCAACCCACCCCTTGAATTCACCTGTCATGGAAAGGCATCAGGAAGTGACGGGAGCTGTCTTGAAGGAAGAGGTTATTAAAACCGCACACCTAGACAAACACTGCTGATGACAGTGTTTCGGGGCATTTATTTTGAAGTTGTGTGCAGGACAGACTTCTTGAACAAATTCTCCAAAAAATGTAAGACGGAAACAAGAACCAAAAACAAAACATCTTTTAAGCTAAGGAAATTGTCATAAGCTTTCAATGTTTTACTTCGAAAATCCTACAGCCTTCAGCAAAATCCTTGGAAAATCTCTTCGTGTTTATAAAATAACATTCGATATCACCATCTAGAAACCTACAAACCAGTGCAACCAACCCTTTCTGAACTCTCTAAGGGCAAATAACAGCTGCATTTCCCATGTGATGGCAAGTAAAATAATGCTGACTCTCCGTATTTTTAATCGCAGAGTAAAATAACACCTTGGCAAAAAATCATAGATGTACTATTATTTTAAAGTGTCAGGGTTTCTCCCTCAACCTGAGCCATAATTGAAGCAAACAATCAGTGCATAACCCAACAGAACAGCTCCTCAGGTGTAACAAGACACAACAGCTTATCGGCTTCAACAAGTCTTTTCACCGCATCACTGAAATAATTGGTTTATGCATGTCATGTTGTACTTGTTACGTACACCTGAGAATTTAAATCGCTTCTATGATTATATGTATAACAAAAAAAAAAACAAGTATTTCCATAGCAGCATTTTGTTTTTACAAGTCTAAAAAAGCAGATTTCTGCACTTACTGCTCTAATGGGGCTAATGTTTAAATACAGCATGAAAAGATATTGCCCGAGAACATGTTTTTGTCTGTGTCAGAGAATACTACACCTTAAAAATTGTAAATTGGAACAGGAATATAAGTTTGGGTACAATGAAAAAGTGTTTTCATAGTTCTTATTCCAAACTGTTGCTTCAACTTTGTGATCAATTCCAATAATTTCTCAACTCTCAACCAAGAATGCCCTAAAAAACACTTTTTCAAGGGCAGAGCCCTAGAAGCCCTGCAGCATTATAGCGTGCAGAGCAGAATATATCCTTTCCTTAGAAATCAAGAGTATTTTTTAGGGGTTAAATAGAGCATGGAGACAGGGAGAAGAAAAATCAACAAAAATTGTTTTGAGATACTCTAGAGTGACACCGAGCTACCAAGCAGTCTGATCGGCCCTGGCATTAGTACTTAAAACTGACATATTCACAAAGCATTTAAAATATTTCCCCTTGGACTCCTATGCATTTGTTGCAAGGAAAGTTTTTACCGGAAAACATAAGCCAAGCAACCTATCTTAATTAGATATGTCTACCTGTTAATTTGGTTAGTATGAGATAACCAAAACCAAATCAAAGCAAAAGAATCACCTGGAGCTATGAAGCAAAACTGAAAGACCTGTTGCTTTATACATGTATCCATGTTTCCAGCAACTGCCTCTACTGAATAGAGTTTTCCATCAATGAGTTACAAGAAAAGTCAGTGTTTGAGGGTCTTGAGAAAAATTTCCAGTTTGTTCCAATAATAAATCATTCCAATAAATAATAAATCATGTGGATAATAATAATAAAGTTTTAAGTAGAAGCAGCTTTGCTTTTCTTTTATTGCAAAATCTTGTCCAGAAATAATTTTCTCATAGTACAGGGTTTATAGGAAAGATGGTCACTGGAATTAAAATTAAGCTTGAAAGACAGCTAATAATACATAAACACAGGTATAAGTCTTCAAAGCAACAGGTCTGTAAAAGATCCAGTAAGTTAACCAATGGCAGAAATCAGAGACACGGGATGACAAGATTAGAGGGAAAGTCTTCGATTAAATGAATTGGTTTAAAAGCAACAACAACCTCGCAAGAACTCTCCTAATATTTAAGATCCTCATGCCTTGACTAGGGGCACAGAGACAGGTTTTTCGAGGAGGCCATGAGCAGGCAAGTTAATAACCAAGCTGAAATCATTCTGCAAGATTTACGGAGCTCACAGAGATTCTGCCCACACAAAGCTGAAAGGTTTAGCACAGAGAAGCTGCCTTCGGAAGGCGCTGTGAGATTGCCTCTCTCTTATCAACTCCAGAGTAAACTCCAGCTCTCACTGAAACAATCTTATACAGAAGACTCCTCTGCAGTGCACAGGATAAATGTGAGAGACTGCAGTGTATTTTAGATTCCCAAAGTGAGGAGGTGAACATCAAATTTAAAAAGCACCTATTACTCTTTATCTGCAAGTCTTTCTGCTACATGGTGAAATAAAATGACATGTACAATCTCACTTCTATCTTTTCTTTTAATCTGTATACATGGCTTGCTTCCCTTTACATTCCTCAGGTTAAATTACCAGAGATAGAGTTTGATAAATTGAAGCTGAACTATAAACGGGTATTTTGGGTGAGGGGGGAAAGGGTTCTGCTTGTTCTAAATGTATAAACTTTTTAAAATATTGCCATTTTAACTGCTGGAAGAGTGCCATCCAATATCCCAGAGTGGCAGGCAGGGCTTATTGCCCTTTTTATATGCTATTACAAAACTTTTTGGATTTTAAGCGTTAGCCTGACTACTCCTAACAGTCTCCAATTAAAGATGCAACAATAGGAGACTAGAGCAGTTTCTTTTTCATGCCGTAAGTTCATTATTTCTATTTCCTGTTTTATTCGAGTGTTTCATTTAAAGTTTTGAAACTTTGATGATCTCCAGAAATGCAAACAAACATAAATCCCCTATAAGCTAACCGGATAGCAGAAACATCCCCAGGTCTACGTAGACACCAATTCTTCCCAGTCCATGCATGATAAAGAGTGATGAGAAATCCCTGGTTAGTCATCATAAAAACAGACTCCTTACCATTATCAGGTATGCAGAGCACAGTCAGGTCTGAGTTATTTTGTTCAACCACCACACCAACTGTTCTTTCTTTTTAGTGACTTAAAAAAAACAACACCTCACTGCCAGTGATGGCTGTGGGGGGAAAAAAATCTCCCAAGAGCTTTTAGGCTTCAGTAATTAAGGCCATCAAACTGTACTTCATTAAAGTGGTATGAAACAGTTCAGTCAAGAGTTATGTCCCAGGTTGTAGCTATTTGCCCCTCTCTCCTTTCTCTCCCTGTTTCTTTCAGTAAATGAGACTAATTTTTCCAGTAGCCTTTAACTCACTAGATTAACTGCTGTGGAAAATGTGACTACGAACGCGTAGCAGTGCCTAGCCTCCAACCAAGCACAGAATCAACTTTGTTGTAAGTGTTGAAGGACACCTAGCAAGCTGCTACTTGCTAAGTTCATAACCAGGACTATAGACTGGCGAAGAACAGGACTGCGCCATCTAGTTAGCTGCCAGCAGGCTCTGCTCTGCCTGTTGGGAGCGGATGCCTCAGGATGCAGGGCTTTAGCACATGGGAATGTTCATTTTCTTAAAGATTCAATTATGTTGGTTTTTTGTTGTTTTTTTTTTAAATAAAATATCACTACCGGGATAATCCACATCTAGTGGATATGGGAAAATTTAGGCTATAATAGCCCAGCGAACTTCTACATCTTTGATTTACAAGATAAAAGCAACTTTTAAATTAAAGAGCCTTTCTGCTAATAGAGCTTATTATGCCAGAGACAGGAATGATTTTCCTAGAAAGTTGTCCCTGTGTGCATGCCTATTATCTTTGCTTTCCCCCTTCCGCTAATGAGCATTTATCTAAAGAGCCTGTTAATCCTCTGATGTGTGCTTCTGGTCAGAGGTAACAGTTTGAATAAAACCACTAATCACTTATCACTAATCACTGATCATTAATCACACTTTTCCCTAGTGCTTTGCGACCTGTACAGCTCCCTTTAGGATTAAGGAGTCACAAATAAGGATTTTAGCCATTTTTTATAAAGAATTTACACCTTTTGATAGCGACAACCTCATTCACCACATGAAAGTTGCAAAGTACCGAGCAAAGACTTTCAGCACTACACTTTCCTACTGAAAATAAGCCATGCCCTTATGAAAATGTCCCTCCTTCAGCAAAATCCCCACAAATTACACTACATTTTTGCATTCGGCTCTCACCTTCCACCTCTTAATTTGCTTTCAGTCCCGTTTCTGGATTATTTCTGCATGGCAGTGTTTTACAAGAAAGTTTTCCTCCACCACTGTTCCTTGACGCACTGCTGCTTGTCCAAATGGCCAGACAAGGAAAGTCTGGTGCAAGCCAGCGGGTGAATGTCTCTCTGCAAACTGCACGATCTCAAGGAAAGCTCAAGCAAGATGCTTCACAGTAATTACTATGCATCAGTCCCAGCTTTAATTTCATCTAGCTAAGCACTCTTTCTTACTGATAATATATGGAAATCTTCTAATCTTGCTGCTTAAAATACTCCTAATATCGTTCTGGATTAAAAAAAAAAAAAAGAAAAAGAAAAAGAAAAAAAACCCACCCACAAATCAAACATATGGACATTTCATTTTCCTTTATTCCTACCCCCATCTTTGAAAGACCTCTCGCTTTCCGATTGTAAAGCTTATATTAAGCCCTAGAGATGAAGGATCACTCACCATGCTTGGACATAAATAATAGAGGAGGCAGAGTTTAGCAAGTATTCCCCTTACACTCCTGAAGCTCTTATCGTCCTGAAAACTTCGCTGGGAGAGAGAGAGACCCCTGTAAGAGAGGACAGTGGCGGGGGGGCGCGGAGCGATGAGCGGAGCAGCAGGGCTGGAAAGGGAGAGCGGAGCTGCCGAGAGGGGACCTTGTCAGCGCTCTCCCCCCCCCCCCGGACCCGCCGGCATCACGAACGGAGCATCAGCCCCGCACCGGCCCGCAGCATGACGTCAGGGCTGGGAGCAGCCCTGCACCCCGGGTGTCTCACGGGGACAGGCGGCCGCGCACAGCTCCGCGCACCGCGCACAGCTCCGCGCAGCGCTGCCGGCGGGTCCCGGCTCGGAGGAAAGCCCGGGCGCCGCAGTGAAACTTGTGCAGAAGTTTTGGGGCGGCGGGGAGAGGGGACGGCGAGGCAGCGCGCCGCCGAGCTGTCACTGCCCGGTGCCGCCGGGACACGCAGGGACGAGGAGCCGTCCAACCCGCCGCGGGGCGCGGGGATACCTCTGCCCCTTCTCCGGCTTCTTCCCGCACTGCTCAGGCAGCGCACAGCGAAGTGCTGCCTGCGCCCCGCAGCAGCCGCCCCATACCATCCCACCCCATCCCGGGAAGCCGCACGCAGACACTTCCCAAACTCCCCAAGGTGCGTGCGAGGAGCCCGGCTGCCCCGCCGCTGTGCACCCCCGGCTTCCGCCGCTCTGTCCGACCCTCTGCTGGGCGGCAGGGCACGGCGAGGACCGGGGGTTGGCGGGATCCCCGCGCCCGGCAGCGGAGCGGCAGGGACCAGCGCTCCTGCCTCCGGAGCAGATGCGGTGGCGGAGGGAAGAGCTCCGCAGCTGCGGACTGCCCCGTCGGCAAGCGCTCAGCCCGGCGCTGCTGCCCCGCTCCGCTCCGAGCTGTGCCGTGCCGAGCCGAGCCGCGCGGCGGAGCGCGGGGTGCACTGCGCGCCGGGCGCCTTCCCGGGGCTGCCCCGTATTTTTAGGAACTTACCGCCCGGCGCGGCGGGGACGGGACCGGCAGCGCGGCCGGAGGAACCACGTTGGACTGAGGGACGGTTACAATACGTTCTATTTAGAGAAGCATTACATCACCCTCCGTGACGTCACGTGGGATTCCTGAACTTCTAAATCATTGCGGTCCGTGCCGGGCGGGGGGGGGGGGGGGGAGCGTGGGCCCCCGGGGCGGGGCCTTGATCAAGCCACGCCCCCTCCGACGGGGCGGGGGGGCTGGTGCGGGTCTGAGTCAGCCGGGAAGCGACGTCCCGCCCCCCTCGGCGGGCAGCTCGGCGGGAGCGGGAGCTGTGGAGTGAGGGTGTGCAGTCCGGGAGGGGATGGAGTCGTTCAGGGGCTGCCCCCCCCGTCTGCCTCTCTCAGGCCGGCAACTTGGAGAAGCGCAGCGCCGGTGCGGTGCTGGGGGCTTGGAGCTAGAGGGAGCCGGTTCTCCGGCCGTGCGCAGGGGCTGCCCCCGCTGGACGACAGCCGCAAGGGAGGACCGCGCTCGGCTGGGGCTCGGCTCCTGCAACCCTCAGCTCTTTTGGGGTTTTGTTTAGTTTCTGTCCAGAAGCTGGTTAATAAATAACGCGGCGTTCGAGAAGGGAGGGAAACCTTCGTCCCGAGCTGCAGCTCTGCGAGGGTGCACCTCGTCGGCCTGCTCAGCTGTTGCCCTGTCCGTGCGTGTCCTGCTCAGCTGCTCCCGGTCCATGCGTGCCCTTCCGGCAAGGCTTGGGAGCCGGGGAGGACCCAGGAGCACACAGTAGTAAAGAATCTGAACTGAACTAGGTGATCGTTAAGGTCCCTTCCAACCGAAACCGTTGCGTGATTCTATACAACCAGTTCTTTCACTGCTTTTTCAAGGCTTAACATTTTGCATCTACTTGGCGGTGTGTCTGCCATTGTCTGGGACATTGCCAGTGACAAACGTATTATTCCAGCCTGTAACCACTTCAGTGCCTCTTTATACTTTCTCACTTTCAGCCTAATGCTTCTCAGCAGTGCCTCTGCCACCTGGGTCTGGAGGTTCCGATAGCACCTAGCTATCCATTGCTGTAGTTACCTAGGAGGCATTCTTATCAAAGGCGCGAGTGGTAATTAACCAGATTTAGCTGCTGATTCATGCCAGGAGGCATGACTTCATTTGGATGCAGTGTTTCAGTACCTAAGCATGGAAGGACTTGTGAGGAAACCTCAGTGTTCCCAGGCAGGGTCTTAGGCTCTTAAATGTATCAGTTGGTTTATTTTTTTCTAATAGACAATTAACAGAAGAGAGAGTAATATAACATGTACTGCCAAAATCAGGCACTACTTCACAAATGACAATAATACAGCGCTTTACTCCCAATAATACCAATTATTTTGCAAGCTTATATTAGGATATCTGATAGTCGTCCTCAGCTTTTAACAATTCACTGGCACTTTATGCAGGATTTAAGCAGATAGAAGGGGATCCTATCAGTGACTGATGATAGGTTTTGAACTCATTTAAGTACTTAAGATAAGGCTCAATGATGCTGTCAGTGTAAGCCTTCGTTTTGTCAGGTATTATCCTTGGAAATTGCTTATGGAGTGCAAAGTGCCTTACCTCTAAATGTCCTGAAATTATAAGCTACAGAGATGACTAAACTTATCATTGCAGTTACTTCTGTCACACAGGAAGGGTTTTAACATACAGAAAAGCTGCAGGTTTTTTAAGGCCATGACAAAAAGATTTAAGTGCAGGAAGCAGCTCTGCATCTCTCATTGAGATTTCATCATAAAATTTATGTACTCACACTTTACAGACACACAGCTGGGACTGTGGCTGATCAATGAGTTTTCCTGGGGTAGGCATGGCGGTTTTTTATCCAGGTTTTTTCATGAGACCAAACTGGAACAGGCAACAGAGAATTCAGATGCTAGTAAAGGATCACAGGGCCCAAATCCTCCAGGTACTTTTGTAGCAAGAATCAGTTATGGCAAACTTAACACAGATAGAAGGAAACAAAATGCTAGAAGTATTAGCCACAGTTTTATGTTATCAGTACAGTGGTGATGCTTTCTTATGAATTATATTGTAGACCCTGTGTGGCTTGTACATATAGTGAGTAAATAACTGGACCCGCTGTGGGTGTGTACTGTGCTAAAATTTAACACATTTTGTTTAAAGTTCCTGACATGAATAATCTGCATGTCCTTCTGCCCTGTCAAGAGAGTTATGCAAAAAGACACCCTAAAAGCAAGATGAACAGGACCACCGCATTAGTCAGATCAGTAACTTTGTGTGCCACATACCTATTTGGACAGATCTCTACCACTTAATAAGAGAGGCAGCTTGTAGCAGCAGTTTGTGTGTGTCTGACGCTATAAGGGTGATGACAAATGCTCTGCTAGTTGGTTATGCTGGGTTTTGCTGACAGCAAAGCAGAGAGATTCTGAATTCCTGAAATGAGTCTCAGGTCCTGAAGAAGACTTTTGACTCTTGAAATGAGTTATAGTCCGGGCGGGTGGGGAGGAAGTGTACAGAATAGAGTCAATGGTTCCCCTTGGGCTTGAATCTGCTGCAGTATGTGTCACTATCGTTGCTTCCCTTCATGCCCAACTTCTGCTTTGCTTGTCACTCTCAGATTCCATTCCTCTCCTCCCTCTTCCAGCAATTTCCTTCTCCATTTCCACGTTCTTCTTGCCAGTTACCAATCTTCTTTCCATCCTAAAGCAACCATTCTGGTCTCTGAATGAGGATGTGAAAAGGAGCACTGAGAGATGTGGCTTTGTTTTGTTCTATGTTCACTTCAGCGCCTGGTGGTTGAGCAGTTTACAGAGGAGAAAATGTGTTGATCCCTCCAGCCTGAGGACACTGAGCAGAGAAGAGACATTGAGAAAACAACTGCAGAATTCTGTCTTGATGCAAACTGCGGGATGACAATAGAACAAGAGGACCTCCCCTGCCTGCAAAGCTGCTGGTTTCAAGCTGAGCTGTTATCTGCTTGTGTGCTGGCACTGTGAGGAACAACTCTTAATATGAATTCCCATAAAGGTGGTTTAGATTAGCATATTCTACCCAGCAGATGAGGACTGTGCCCAGTCAGTTACCGAAGCTCAGCTGACAAGCCATAACTTGAGAACGTGCTCTATATGGAGGACAAATTTGGGCAAATCTTAGAGGCTGTTCAAAGGCATCTTCATCGACAGCAAGACTATCATTCTGCAGAACTTCAGGTTCCTGCTCCAAAAGCACTAGGTGTTTCTAGCAAAAAAACCCTTGTGAGATATGGGATAATGTTGGCAAGGTAACTTATCTTTTCTGGAATGTTTTTTCAGGAATCATTGAATTTTGGAAGTGGCTTTCCAAAATACTCCCTCCTAGGGCAGGCACCAGGCATGGAAAACTCCATCCTGAACGGTTCAAAACTTGGCAATGTTTTTTAAGTGATTGAAGAAACTTGTAATGAAAAATACTGAGCAACCAACTACACGAGGCACAACCTGTTTTATCTGTAATGCTGTTTCATAACTAATCTCAAGGTAGAAAGCTTTTACAAAGCTGTTTTCTTCTCATGGAAAAATCCCTATTTAAATCCTTTTCTGCATTATATGTTCTAATAAATGTTTTCCAGATAGGTATTTGTCAGTTTTATTCTTTAAGTATAAAAACCCCAAAGAAGAACATACCCTTTACAGCAGTAGCTTAATTGGTATGAAAACTACTCAGACTTTTGCAGTGGAATGAGTTAGAATGACATTTTGTTTGATTGATAGTAAATGGCAGTAGTGCTGTTTCAGCAAACACCTAAAATCTTTGTCATATCATCAAAATCATTGGGAAATAAAGATATAAAAATAATTACAGGGGTTTGGTATGTCAAATATCACTCTCAGTAAGACACTATTGCTGTCACATAAAATTGATATTTACTGCTGACACAGTGGAGTATCTTACATACCCATTCTTACTATAACATCATTAACCACATGTTTAACTATGCTGCTGCCAGTGTTGAGTGTTACTCTCAGCTTTGGCACTTGCAATTATCTCATTACAAGTACTTTTCAGCAATATCTTTTTAGCTAATCGAACAGTAATTTATTCACCTCCTTACATGCTACTGAAAGTTTAGATCTCCACATTTATCATGTGAAACTATCTGCACAAAGTAAAAAAAAGTCATTCAGCACTCTTTCTTTTTAACAAAGATCTATACTAGCCACACAGAAGTGAAGCCTTAGAAATTAAATGGTAAGGGGAAAAATTGATTTCTAGGTCTTAACATATGCTTTAATCCATGGTGGTAGTAAAATGCTTTTTGAAAGGGGGTATAATTTATGCTATTTAATGTAAAATAATCCGAGTGCTATCCTGAACAAGTGTAAATCTGGTGTTTTTATGAAACACTCAATTCCTTCATTATTACATCTCTGTTCAGATCTCCACTTCTTTTAGGAACAGACTGAAAGGGATATGAGCAAAGGGAACCAATTACTCTCTATGGTTTGAGAGGCTTACCAAAAAGTACCAGATTAGTCTGAAAACTGAGGCAGAAATTGGAGAATAACTAGAGTTGACCAGAAGTTAAGTAGTATTCAACATTTAAAAAGCCCCAAACCCTTCTGTTGGTTGAAATATAAACAGCAAGTAATGTTCCTGTTCAACTGTGGAGTTTTCTGCAGTGGGTTGGAGAGGAAAGGAAGTGTGATACATCACAGGGATGTGAAACAGTCCTGTGGGATACCAAGCAAGCCATATCTGTGGTTTTTTGCTCTAAGTATATCTCACCCATTCATCTGGTCTCACATTCCTCTGTCTTAAGCAGGTGACATAAAATAAAGGGAGCCAGGTCTCAGTAGGAGCATGTGCAAGGCAAAAAAATGCTCTGTAAGAGTGGGCTAAAGGGTCCTGTTTCTTCAACACACATCTATAGTACAGATTTATATGAGAGCATACTTGGTCCCATAACTATTGATCGCCACAGTTCTATGCTTTCTGGTTTTTAAAACATCAAATAGAAATCTTAATTCTCTCCTATTTCTGAATGATGTCCTAGACTCTGGCACTCCTACAGATATTGGGTGAAAACTGATCAAATACAGGGTTCGCGTTGTCTTTGACAGTGTTTATCTGCTAAGGCAAAGTGACTTGAATTTAGATAAGCCAAACAGGAGCTGTGTTTTGCCACATCTAGGATGCAGAAGCCACAACCCAGAAATGCTGGCATTTCTTTTCCATTTCCTGGAAGATTACCTGTGAGGTAGCAAATTACTTCATGCCAAACTCCCCTGACTGAATCAAGCATCTGTAGAACAAAACCGGTGTGCATTACTACAGAGAAGAAACAGAGCTAGCTGGTGGAATAAGGCTCACTCTAGACCTGCAGACCTTTAACTAATGTTAAAGATATGTTAATAGGGTGTATCCAACTGAGCTTTAAACAACACATAAAATGATGGCTTTTAGCTCTTCCAAAGTTAACCAGAATCAGTCTTATGCAATGTTTCTGCTTACTTTTGGTAAACTTAAGAGGATCTATGGGTTATGCTCATGCCATATAAAAAGAATGGGCATAAGAATGGAGAGGCACAGTTCTTCTCACAAAAGGGACCCTGGTAGAAGGTAATCCATGCAGAAAGGTGTGTTCTGGCCTCCTCAACCCAGGGAGAACAGTCAGGGTGCACACAAAGTCCAGAACTGCAAGACAGAGGACTGTGTCTTCTCTTTCCCCATCATTTCTCTTGCTATGCTCCTGAGAGATTCCAGTATGTCAGGAAGCATGCTGTGTTTGTCCATCCTCCTCTCCTTCAGATCTCAGTGTACATTTGTTCCTGATGCTTGTGCTGAGCACACATGTTCTCTCAGCTCTGACTTGCAATGCCATTTAACTCCTCACCTTTTCTGCATGAGTGGGTATGTGATAAGTCCTAGTGGGTCTGATCTCAGATGCCAGAACAATCTCTTCATCGTAGTTGTGTGCCCTGTGGTCTATTCCAGGAAAATAGTAAAAAGGGACTATGTATTCCCTTCTCTATCCCCAGTTCAAAGAAGCTGGGTTTTTTTCTCCATACTCAGACACTATTATTTCATGCTTTTTTAGGATGAGGTCAAAAAACTATTCATGTTATTATTTCCCCAAAGAGCTCCTGCATTACTTCTTTTATATTTAATTTACCCTCTTTGATGTTATGCTTGTTGGAATACTCCTAGTTATAATTTGTTTAGTGCATGAATATGGAAAACTGATTTGATACACATTTTCTGGATAGTATAGATCCAGTCAGACACATATGGAGGTTTATATAGATTTTTGCTGTTTGACTGGGCTTTGGGGTCTGTTTTTTATTGTCTGAGTTGCTGGGTTTTTAGTCTTAGGAGCAGAATAAGAAATAATAGGTGCACGAGATGACATTTTTGTAAGTTTCTGAGAGTATACTTCAGAAACTGTATTTAAACAAGAAAAGAAAACAAATTCTTCTACAAATTCTAATCTGCTTCATTTGGCCACACCTGATTATTAATGGTCTGGAGTAACATAATATTTGTATTTATGCCTAAAAATTGTGGGACCATGTGGCAAAAAGATATTATAGATATTATAAGTGAAATTAACTTCTCTTTCAACAGACTGTGTTTTACCAGTTCCCTTCTTGAGAATGTCAGGAATGTCAGATACAAAGCTTGGTCTTCCTCCTTTAAATGTGCTATAAAGATCGCTCATTTACATCTTCATATGACTCACTTTAAGTTTTTTGCTGCTTGAAACAGAAGGGGGGAAAACATTTTGCATGAGATCCCTCAGATACTCTGTTTCAAACACTTCTATTAGCACTGTCACTTGCATCAATGTGCTTAAAAACCCAAGAGACAGGGAGAAATACGTGACCTGTCCTTACAAAGATGTCCCACAGATGTTCAAGTTACGTTGATCTAGGGCAGAGGTGTAGACTCTCAGGGGCTTGTTTTCTAGCCCACAGGTGAGGGCTGCAGGGGGTTGGAATGGGGTCTCCCCACTGTTAGTGCACTGATAATGCCTCTTAAAGTTCTCTGCATGGTCTGCTTAGTCAGGCTTTTTGCAGGGAGAGGCAAATTTCTGTGTTATTTTCTAGCCAAAAATCTGAGAGGGAGACTGTGAGGAATAATTCCAGCAGTTCCCATGTAATTGCAAAGTTCATAATTGTGACAGTGCAGCAGAAGTGTTTACTACCATGCAGCACTGCCAGTGTCTCCCACAAACAACAGTAAAGGAAATTAATAAAGCCTTTTCGGCATGATTTGGTTTGGACACTTGTAAAGAGCAGCCCCATCAGGAAGCAATTAAAAGCCACAGCAACTCAAGGGTTAAAATACTTTTTTCAAGAAGAAAAATACTAAAAATCACCTTAAGTAAACCAAAAATCAGTCTGCGCTACTAAACCCCATCGCCACCAAGAACTTACATAATATATTGCTGACATCATGACTATATAAATTACACGGTACTTTCACATGTGACATAGAGATTACATTACTAGTGTATGAAAAAGACCTTTAACTTCCAATTTTTTAATTCAGGATGAACTACTGCAGTATGTATTAGAAAATTAGATACACATACCAAAGCATCGACAGCAGTTCTGGCTTTTTATCACTCTTACTCCAACAGGTGCAAAAACATTCATTTAATCAACAGCTTATAGATGCAGAAAACCATTTTTAGAAAGGGAATAGCTTTGCTTTTGTTCTTGTAGCACAGAATACATCATGGGGTTCATTTTAGCTGAAGTACAGAATCAGGTTTGTTGCGTTTTGCTGCTGTAGATCCATGAGTAAAATCCTGTCTTCACTGAAGTTAATAGGAAAACTGCCATGGATTCGGTGAAGCTAACATTTCATCCCGTGTCTGTAATCAATCATTAAAATGTAGCAGGGTCCAGTGAATGACTACATTGGAAAAAAATGACAGCAAAATACTTGGAGTAGTTCGTAAATATTTTGGAGGCTTGAGACTGGGGCATTAATGCCTCTCCTAGTTACTCCCAGAAAAACATTTACAAAACTCGTATTTGTAGATACGTGAATTCCAGATTGGATTTTGAAGCCTGTTCCATATTTGACAATAAAAAATACATCAGTTTTAACTTCACCTTTTTCTCAATGATTTGCTCATTATTTTTGCAAGTTTCTTTTGCACACTTCATTCTTCAGCTGAAAAGGAGAAACATTCAAATGTCTTCGCTTCTCAAGTGGAGATATTCATTAATCTTAGATGATAATGCAAGAAAATCAGACAGATAAATACTTGCAAGTTACATATTTTATTTTGCAGTGCATTAAGTTTGTCTCTGAACTTCAGCGCAGTAGTATGAAAAAGAAGAAATCACATATGAAAGTGACAGAAAATCAAGAAGTAGGACAACAAACGCAGTATCTGGCATGAACCCTGATTTCCTCTTCTCCGCCTCCTCTCATGGATCAAGCAAGGCACTGTATGCTCCAATGACAGTTATATTTGCAATATAATATTCAATATGAGCAAATTAAAAAGGGTTTCTAAAATACAAGGTAGATACAACGTAGTGAAAGCACCAAGGAGAGGTTTTTCTTACATATTACACAAGGTTACAAATAAGACAATTATTCAGACATTGCTGAACTTTGGCAAATAGCAACACTAGCAACCACATTAACGTTATGTAAACAAACAAGAAATTCCAATTCAGACTCACCTGACAGAGAATGAACAATAAATGAACTCTTTCCTTTGAAAGTGTCGTATTTCATTTGTAAGAGCAACAATAAAGGTAAATTCCCAGTATATCTGTCATCATAAAAGTCTCTCAAGGCCCCATCAATAAATTACAAGCAAGCATGGGTGGATGGGGTCTCTATATGAGCAAATAACAGCGAAGCATAGAAATTAAGTTTCATCCTTCTGGCTCAATAAAAGCCCACCTTAAATTCAAGAGAATTTTACCTGAATAGCCACCACATGAACCAGGCACAGAGTAGCCATCATCCCCGCTGTACAGCTGAAATGGATATATCAGTGTCTGAAGAAAAATCATACTGGGGAATAAACCAGCTTTTTGTATTCTCTGCTGCCAGAAAAGAAGAATGTACTTAAATATCCAGGATGGATTACCTAGCTCCTTTAAGCAAATAGCACCCCTAAAAATCATTCATCTATAGCAAGGCTGACTACAAATATCTTTAAGAGATAAAGGTGCATCGTAGAAAAAGAGAGAACTTGTTTTTCTGAAGCTGTAATTCTAAACAGTTTCAAGTACTGTTTTAGTAGCAAAGATAAATAGCTAATGTCAGGAGATAAAACTTACACAGCACTTGCCAGAAGATCCGATGACACCCAGCACAAGGTAGTGTGAAATAAACAGGATTGTAAAGATCACAGGGTTAGAATGGAAACTAAATGGCCAGGGAGTGATCTTCTTCAGCAAAAATGCCTGATTTTCTTCAGCAAAAATACCTGGGAAAATATAGAAGTGTAACAACTTGTTTGCATGCACAGTAGAAGAAAAGAGCTCAATTGCAACTGATTGAGACATCAGCTTGTTTGTGGAAAGCCCTAAGAGATGGCAAAAGGCCTGCTGGAAACACACAAGGAAAAAGACTTATGCTGAAATCCTAGACTCGATGATGCTCATTCAAGATTTACTATGAATTGCTGACTCAGTGTTTACATCCCAGTTTTTCCCCACTGGGGAGGACATACAGGACACACCAGGTAAGACGATCGGAGACGATGAAGAAGGGCTGTGAGTTACAAAAATATACACACAGATAAATGTCGACGCTGTCGATGACTCAGGAATGAAATTACAAAGAGAAAGTTTGTCCAGAAGTCTGTTGCTGTTAAATATTTCTAAAAGAGAAAGACTCTGGACAAGAATAATTTTGGAACAGGGAACTAAGGATTTCCTAAGGAGTTTAATTTCTTTGGGAAGCATTGTGCTTGAAAGTGGAGCAGCAGAAAACAGCCCGGCAAACCATGAGACATCTTTGGGGAGTCAGAGAAGGAATGCAACTGATCAGGGCTTACAGGGATATTATTAGATACCTGTTCATACCAAAGTTGTCCTTTCTCAAAGATGGTGAACGCTAGCATCTGATTCTATTTTTGCTTACCACCTATAAACACAGGACAATTTTTTATGCTCTGCAAATGGGAACTTTTTTCACTGTGTATAAGCGCTAGCTTGCACTTTGTTAGAGTGCGTTTAAAAAGCAATATAGAACTGGAACCAAACACACTGAGTTGTACCAGTTGAGATAAGTTTTAAAGGCTATTGTGAACTGTGAGAAAACAGCTTTAAATTTTTGTTTCAAAACATCTCTTAAAAACTACAATCTCATCGTGCAGATTGTATTTTTGAACATGTGGTATTTTTAAAAGGATCTATAAACTGTGCCTGCACAGACACAGCCCGTATGGGGTAATGCAAACTCTGAGCCAAGCCTACAATCAGAGATATTAACACAACTGATTACCCTGATGGAGTGAAGCCACTATTTTTATCTTACCTGAGATAAGGTGCACAGGAGATAAATTGCTGTTTGAAAGGCAAGGGATAAAATTTAAAAACTTAAAAAGGAAAAAAAAAAGAAAGAAACATTTTACTTTAAAGGTACGGCAGCAGTAAAGACTAAAAGGGCGGGAAAATTATATTTGCCACATTCTCTGTCTCCACAGAGGACCAGAAAGGCATAGCAGGAGGGAAACACAGCACCTCCACTGGGGCTGGGAGCTGCAGAGCCAGCTGGGGCTGCGCAGCTACATGCGGGACTGCCTGTGGCCCAGGGCACCACAGCTAAACCAGCTTCCATCTTAAAGCAATTAATAAAACCTCTTAATCCCCTTTTCCTACAGAGCACTCAAGGTATGTTTGCCAAAGACACCTAAAAACAGCCCCCTGGCACCATTGCTGCCCCTATGCCTCGTGCTCCAAGTCCCACACCCTGCAGGGAGGCACCACCAAAGCCTGGCATCTATAACAAGAGTTAAAGTCTGAGAGTTGAAAAGTTTTTGACCAAAAATCACTTTCTTTTATCTTTGGTGCCTTCCTGCATCATAAGCATTAGCTAACACATGTGCGTAAAGACCAAGAGCCTGATCTGTTTCATGTATTGAGGTTTTGTCAAGAGGGTTGTGTTTAACCTTGACAGGTCCTGCATTTTCAAGACATATTTGTTGTTTCACAGTTTCTGAGGCTCCTGTTCAGAAGCAGAGTTCAAGTTTCTCTGCATCAACCATAGCTGGGATTGAAGATGAAAACATGCAAAAGTTTGTATGCACAGCCCACCATGAAGCTGACAGGCATTTGGCTGGCAACCCCTGTGATACCCAGGTTGCCAGGATCCCTTCCTGCTGCCAAATCTAATGTCTGAAAGCAAAGTCCTGGCTCCTCTGAAAACATCAGTAACATTTCTGGTGGTTTGGATGGGGGTAAGTTTTCACCCCTGAGCTCAACGATGGGAATACTCACTGACCTACCTCAGCTGCTGGCTACAGACACACAAACTCACAGGCAACGGTCTCGTTCTCAGCTCCTGATGGAGTGACATAAGGCAGACTTTTCAGCCATGAAACATTAGCTTTATTGCAGCCTTCAGACCAAAATGTAACTCTCCACTTTTGTATTAGCTTTCCTAAATTAATTTCTTCAAAGAGAGGAAATTAAATTAAATTAAAATAAAATAAAATAAAAGTACCGCGAGGGGTGTGAAGGTGAGCGCGGGGCCGCTCTTGCCCAGGACCCCCCCCCAGATATTCGAATTTCCACAACTTATTTGCAGTCTCGGAGGAGGAGGGGGGTTGAAAGCAAGTTTTCCCGCTGCCTAAACCAAGGAAATAATATCTCGATTCTAGTCAAGCAGAGCCTTTGGTCTCCCTCCATTCTTCCCATGAATCCCCCTCTCACCCCACCGCACCCCCCAATCTTCTAAAGAGGCATCAAAAACCCCACAGCACATTTTTTCCCCAACCACCCATTTATTTATTTATTTGTCCCCGAAATCCACTCCCAAAATCCCTTTTTCCTTATAAAAAACAAAGGGGACAACGCAGAACCGCGGCAGCCAGCACGGCTCCTCTTTGCAAACAAATATTTTCTTTAGCCCCATTTAGGAAAGAAAAAAAGAGGAAAAATATCCAAAACTCATGGAAGAGCCGTTTCATTGGGATAGGAGGATTTTTGTAAAGTTTGAGGAGGGCTTTGATGAACGCCTTTTGGGTGGAAAAAGAGTAAAGAAGGAAGTGCTTGTGCAGATGTGTAACTTTGTCGGTGTTCACCCGCCTTTGTGTGTGTCTGGGTAGGGGGAAAACAGATGCTTTATTTCACAGTCTCTCTATAAAGAGATAATTATATATCTAGTTATCCACCGGAGCAATAAATACTCTTCATCCACAATTACAGATGAAGATGGTTGGTTTAAATACCCATAAAGTCAGTGTTTGGGCTCGGGATGGAAGCTGGAAATGAGGGATTTGGAAGGGGAGTGAGGTGTAAAGAGCTACAGAGAAGGAAAAGCCAAAGGGAAAACCTCGGTATCCCTCCAAAAATGAGCACAACTGGGTAAAATATCTGAGTAGTGCTTTAGCTGTCTTGTCGTCGTCCCCCCCCCGGCAGCGGGTTGCCCATGGGTGCGATGAGTTGGTCGGTGTTAGGCTGGGGGAGTGAGTAGAGTGAGCTGTGCTATACTCATACCTTGCTCCATGGTTAGACACTGGAGCTGTGCATGGATATTTCCACTCCGCAGGGTGTTCGCATATACACACCCCACACGTTTACTCTAACAGATCCCCACAAAACCCCATTGGGATTCATGTTCCAGCGAAGAAAAAACACTCTGGCCCACACCACCTATTAAAATATCATTTCTTATATTATTTCTGCCTCCAGATATTTTGATTTGAGGTATGTATGGCCTTGATTTTTTTTCCTTTTCCTTTTTTCCCCTTCATTTTACTGGACCTGAAGCCCGCCCGACATTCCTCATTGCTACCTTGGGTCTCACACTGTACTTTTCCATACCTAATTTTTTTAAACGCTTTCTCCTTTAGCAGCGTCTCGTCTCACCTCATAATAGTTTACTGGTTAATCATAAAAATAAAATGAATTTCCACTCTCTCTGTAATTATCAACACTTCTCCAGCCGACCTGTAGGTTTGGGAGGCACAGGAGTGTAGTGGCTGCAAAAATGAATATTAATACGCTTTCCCTTTGAAATAAATTAATTTTGGCAAACGTTTTTATAATGAGATATCCCGATGGTTTATGTGTTCTCTGTGGCAGTGTTTGGCTAAGCCAAGCCTAAAATTAAACTACAAACTCTCCTTGAAAAATACAGGTAGATTTTTAACGCGGATTTGAGGCACATGCGCTCATATTCCAGCTAGACCGAAACTCGGGTTAAATGTGATGTATTCTGACTGAGGGAGATATAAGATTTCTGCATTTTTCTCGCACCAGAAAAGCATAGGAAGGGGAAAATTTAATTTCCGCTCTGACAAAAGCAAGAAAAGCGGTTCATTTTCAAAAATAAAGGTTTTCTGGAGCTGAAATCGACAGAAGGGAGACCCCCCCCTCTCCTTAAGCCACAGAGAAGGATAGTTAGTATGAGATTTATTGGGGAGAGAGGAGCGCGTATCTTTATTTCCTATTTGAGCAACATGAAAAAAAAGTCGCTTAATGAAGTCTGACTTAAAAAAAAAGGAAATTTGTGGAGAGTCCACAAGACGCAGCCATTAGAAAATCCGCGCAATTTACCCGCAGTAAGGAGTACAAGGCGAGTGATCTTTTTATCTTTCTTATCCTTTTCATCTTTATTATCACTCTTGTTAACAACACCAATGAGACTGGATACATATATCTCCTTTAAATGCAGTCATCCATGGAGCCATTGTAGTTGCTAGCTACAGATATATTAATTAATTTATTCTCTCAACAGTAAAATATTGCTGTGTCTACTTGCTACCTACCAAGCAATAAAAAAGAGGCTTCCCTCAACCCCCACCCCCCCCCAGCTCTGC
>WYDI02142052.1:0-55275 GCA_009867235.2 Psittacus erithacus | reverse complement strand
AAGGTCAGCTTGCTCCTGGCTCTCTCTACTCATCATGACTTGCATTTTCAAACGCGGCCTAGTGCGGCCTAGCATTTAGTCTGCTTGTACAACTGTTCCAGAGAGCCATGCCCTTTCTCATCAAGCCATTCCTCAACAGCCAAGATACAAATCTTCATTTGATACTTCCTCTTGAAGTTTTATGTTCACCAGTGGTTTATTTCTCAGAAAATGAGTTTCCAAGTTTTGAAGGAAAAATCACACATTCTATTTAGACAAAGTAATTACTCTTTACAAGAGTGCAAATTATAATTTGGACAGTGAAAGGTACAGTGAAAGGTTAAACTGAGCTTGAACACATGTAATTGTACACTTGCAGAAGTTTTACTTAATATTTTTCCTTTGCTGCAGACTTGGTGGGCTATTTCAGATAATGACTCTTCAGTCTAGTGAGTGGTGAGGAAAGGGTAAATAGGGACTGATGTGCCCCATCCCTTGTGAGAGACATCTGAAACTAGATGTCAAAACCCAAGCTGAATTAAATGCTGCTTTTCTGCCAGAGGATATTGGATGTCCTATATACACATGGATACAACAAACAGACAAATTTGGTGTATGCAAAAGAACTGCAGGTACCTCAAACAGTCTTGAGGAGTCATAAATTGCTAGGAGACAGTGCCAGAGAAATACTATAGGCTCACTGTATTCTGTATTAGCTATCTGTTCCTGTCAGTTCTTGAGAGGTGGCACAGTTGGTCTTTTGGAACACTGGTAGGACCAAGAGTGATTGTCACACTGTAAAACCTGGAAATAAGGTTATCTCTGCTTTGTGTGATCAAACCTGGAGCAATCTGTCCCCTGCCATGCCACTCAACATTGCAGGTCACTGGCAGTTGTCACTGCTGCTCTCTTAAAAACTGTGCAAGTGGGCACTGTCATCAGAAATTGTTGCATACCCTGTCCCCAACTGCTAGGTCCTGCTATCCACCACCTGCAGCATTAAGAGCAAAGGAAAGAACAGTACGAGAACATGCAGCCGAACCACTTCTTCCAGTCGTAGTCTCAGCTCAAAGGTCTTGTTTGTGGAGTTTGGCAAAGATGTCAGAGCATCTCTGAAGTATCACATACATTCTTTTGTAGTTGGTGACTTTTTGGGACAGCAACGCACTACGTGGCATATTGCATGACTACAGTTACCTGGGCTGCTGAGGATGTTGGGGGTTGTACTATGAGTGGTGCCCCTAACCCCTCAAGTTGTTGCTTTTTGACTGAAGCGCTGTATGTAGACCACTTCTTCATTCATCTCTAGACTATTGTACAGGTATTTTGTCTCAATTAAAGAAAATGCGTAAATGCATTTGAAGACCAGTGAAGGTTAAATTTTACTGTCAAATGGAAATGATTTCCTGATGAGCAGTCTCTGATACCCTAGCTTTACAAAGAAGGATCTGACTGAGCTTTATACTTTTGCTTTATACTTTTGCTATCCAAGCCTTTCAGATGATTTCTTATGTTCTTGCCTTATCTCTGTAACTGCGGGGTGCAAAAGAGACTCAAAACCCCCCAAATCTGCCTCAGATTATATGGATATTGTGAGTATGGTATATATATATATTTGCTGTTAGCACATGCTTGCTAGGAAATGCAGGATGTTATACCGAGGTGTTTCAGGTGCAGTCTTTGAGTCTTCAACAGCGCTGTGCTGGAAAAGGATACTGTTACCCAGGCTTTACAGAAAGGAAGGTCACAGAAAACTGGGTTGTCCAAGGTTTTGGAGCAATTTAGGAATGGAACTCAGGTTGCACGTCTTGAGCTAAGCAGACTGTCTAGTGTGCTTCTGCATCTTTCAAGCTGGCCTGCTCTTGCACATCTCTCTTTCTTTCCTTATCTCTTTACAAACACGGAAGGAGAGAATGAAAGCATGGGAAAATGTGCACCTGCAAACCTAAGAAGGAAGGAGGATTTGGTAGCTTTCATGTAGACACACCATAGCTGACTGTTTCCATAAACAAATCACTGGGTTACCACAATCCATGTTTATACAATGGAAATAACCCAGAATTCAGTCATGCAAAAAAGAACAAAAGTTGCTGTCCCAAATGATACGAGCAGTCCTTTCTCCTGTGACCTCATCCCACTTGCATTTTCCTGGTACACTCTATGCGAGTGCTCTCTGGGTGTGCTGAAGGTGGGTGGTGGGTTTTGTACATATTACTTTTGAAATTAATTGTCTACAAAATTTCTCTTTCCAGTTGTGTATGAGCACAGGTCAAGATTAGAAAAGTCATTACAAAAGGAAAGGCTTGAACATAAGAAAGCAAAAGAAGGTAAGAATGTGCTTTTCACTTTAACATTTAAGATCACTTGATTATTTTAGAAAGTAACTTCAGATGGATTTTGTTTGATTTTAAACAAGTTTTGAACATATAACACGTTAGCAGGACCACCTTGGCAGAACTGTGGTGATCTTTTTAATAAATCTCTTTGTTTGCTTATTTAATCCAATCTTTTTAAAAAGTAATAATCTTTTTAGTACTTTTTGCAGATCCCTGCAACATAGCATAGTATACACAGAGAATATGTGTACATCGACGCACATAAACTTTACATGTATGTGGCGTGTGGGCATGTGTAAATCCTGTTCTGGCATGCTGAAAATTTAAAACTTGTACCAAAACCGTGGGATTTTTTTTCCTCCATTCCCTCAGTGTGAAATTAGACTCTCAATCAGTATTTTTACACATGCTTGCATACCTTATTCTAAAACTACATTCAAGGTGTTTGTGCAGGGGAAGTGTTTGTACACATCTTATTTATTACACATCTACCTTCTATGAAACTTCAGCAGAATGCAGTCCTCTGAGTTTTCTCTGAGTCTTTTGTTGCTCTAAATTCACCACAATTTCCAGAGTAAAGCCTGTATTCTTCCTAAAACTGAGAACTGAGACGCTGAATTGAAACAACTACTAAGCAAAGATTAAAAATGAGTGAGAAATTACTCTTACAGTGCAGTTCTCTATGGCTTTCTCGTGCCATCTAGTGTAGAGCTGTCCCATTGCTATGTGAAGCTGAGTCGGTGTTTTCAAATCCTGAAAAGAGGATAAAGGCACAAAAGGGGAATTTTTTGTTTCATTTAAACTTAGCCTGGACTTTCACATTTTTTTAAGTAGAAGGGTTTTTATCCTAGGTCAAGAATACACAATTTATAACTGTCCTTTTCCTTTTGAATGATACTACTGGGCCTTCACTAGGAGAGTTCATGCAGCAGATTTATTTATCCATCTATAGTCTTAAGCCTATGATGTCTTACACCAAGATATGAAACTGTTTAATGAAAATATTTTATGGAGCTATGAAATTCTTAAATGAGAATATTTTTTTCAAAATTTGAGCGTTTTGTTAAACGTTGTGTAGGATTGGGGATTTTTTTTAAGCTGTTTTGGAAAATTAACTGCATAAGTATATCCAGATCTCGAGAGTTTATGTATGCAACAGTTACGTTATTTGAGTACAGTTTCTAATTTCCTAGGGTTTTTTTCATCAGTATTTTCCCTTTTTTGTTATAGATTTTCTTGTTTATAAACTAGAAGCACAGGAAACACTTAATAAAGGAAGGGTAAGTCATCATTCCCAGTACAAGTTTTTAATAGTTGATGCTATTTGAGTTGAAAGAAAAAGAGAATGCTTTGCATTTTTACCTTGTCAAAGGAAAAGGTCTTACAAAATACTAATTGAAAGAGCTCTCGCTTCTAATCTGCATGTCTAAGTGCTCTGTAATTCCTGATTATTTGAGCTGTAATAGGAGATACTAATATTTTTTTTCAGAAAATTAATTTAGAAAATATCTTCCTGTTGATATATGGTAGTTCGAACATAATTTTACTATTTTTAAGAGGAAGAAAGAATAAAAAGGCACTGGAAATCTTTTTGTAGCTTAGCTCGCAGAGAAAAGGACAGTGACAACTTTCTAATGCATGGTCTTTTAACTGGAAAGTATAAAAATATCAGGAAACTTTGTTTTATATACCAAATGCTGGAATGAAAGCTATGCCCGGCAAAAGACCCAGAAACCTGGAGAGAACTTCTTATAAAAGCGTGTGAATTAGGATTTTGACTACTGTGTGTGGAAACTGGGGAACAGTTTGTGAGCTGAGTAACCCAAGTTAAAAAACATTGCTGCTGCAGTAAGTGCAAAGTCTATATTCTTTCTATGTTCCAAAGCAAGTGGAAAGATTTGTTTCTTGGGGAGTTAGGTCCTTTGGCTTGTGACTCCTAAATAACTGCATGTAGAGAGGTTAGAGGAATGATAGTATTACTCTGTTTAACACTAGTGTTTTCATTTTACAGCAAGACTCAAATAGCCGGTACAGTGCACTGAGTGTACAACACCAGATGTTGAAGGTAGGTAGCTGAGATAACCAGTTTCACAGGACACAGGTATTCTGCTACATCAGGGAGATAAGGCCTCGCTGGCTTCTGGTAGTTCATTCCGAAGTGTCAGCGCATTGATGGTGTTTTCCTCTTACAACAGTACTGTTAAAAGATGATTTACTACAGTTTTTCCTAGTCAGGCTTTCCAGTGGGTAATTTAATCTTACCGAGTGTGTTACTTGTATGGAATGCTGACTTATCAGACTTTACATAGTTTGGCATGTAAGGCATTTCTTACACACATTCAGCAGCTCCCAGCGGGACAGTGCAACAGCAGGGTGAGGTGATGCAGCCCTAGAACTGACTACTCATTGCAGAGATCATTTTCTGTTTGAAAGGAGCTGCAATATACATGCTTTGAATGATAAACTTCTTGTTACAAATGCTTCCTGTTCATCTGGACTTACTTAACAAATTGCCAAAGACAATATTAGCTAAATATGCAGATACAGCACTGTTCCATTGTCCCAACTTGGTATTTGCAGAGTCAACATGAAGAACTAAGGAAACAGCATGCTGACCTTGAGGAAGATCACCGAAAACAAGGAGAAGAGTTTAGCAGAACATTCAGTGATCACAAGGAGCGATACTTACAACTGCAGCAGGAAAAAGAGCAGGAGATCTCTAAGCTGAAGGGTAAAAGTAACCTGTGTCTGGCCACCCATATTAAAATGTGTATTTGTCATTGTGTTTCATGTGATGTGAGACAAAAAGGCATTTTCTCTGTTCTTGCTAACAGGTTATTCATGCATCTTATGCCTCCTGATAAGTTACATTTTACTGATGATTTTCTGGGGCCTCTTTCTGAAATGTGTTCATATGTATGCTTCGTGTTTCTGTCTATATTAGAGAAATAGTAGGAAACAAAGCATGTAAAAGCTCATCAGATGTCACAGGCTGGTTTATCCAGTTTTTCATTTTTAGTTCTAAGATTTGTATAAACCTGGAAAATAGGTTTGCCTCTTTACTGTGTGGTTCTTTTTGTCATTCAAAGGCAATGGATGAATACTTGCCACTTCAATCAGAGATTTAATTGTGCCTCTTTATGAAGTGACTTTATATACTTTTTAGACCTCATTTATACATATATCAGCTTCTATGAAACATGTTGCACTATACTTAGATGATGAAACTCATTTATTTTTACTCTTGATACCCGGTTTCTTATTAAAGAGATTCTTTGCAGTTCGCAGGCCGCTTCAACCCTCATTACACAATTTCATAGAACAAAAGGATGGGGTTTTCTCCATGAAGGGCCTTCGGCCACTTTCTACCATGTGTCACTAACATATGAGTTAGTTTTGGAGCTGTCTGCAGTTTTGTCTGCACAGTATTTTGCAGGCTGAGGCTGTATTTGTTAGTTCTGCCTTGGCGCCATACCAGTGGAGTCATACAGCTAGCTCTTGGACTGAGCTGAATTGCAGCCTAGCGGCTTGGAGTGTGGGAAGAGCTTGCCTTTGCCTGCTTGTCAATATCCTACATCCACATAACGTAAACACTGAAAAAAGAAGCCCCTCTCCCTTGTCCCAGAACGTAAAGCTTTTTTAGTATGCTGGCCATCTGGGCACCTCTTCCAAAAGAATAGCTTAGTCCTACGACATGAAATTCTCACTCGCCAGATGTGATGTGGGGGAAGAGAAGAGGGTGGCTTCCTCTCCGCCCTTTAAAGATTCACATTACCGTAATGAATTTTACTGTCTGCAGTCCCCAGTGTGAGCAGCAATGCATAATTTCAGTTGCAGACTGGATGCACTAATATAAAATTTAAACAATCTTTTACAATTTTATGCTTGAAAATAAAAAGTGTTTTATAGCGCCAGTTTATATATATGGTTTTTATATATGTGGTTTATTTTATGATGTGTGTTTTTTTTATATGTGTGGCATTTTTTGTAGTTTGTGTTATAGTCTTAATTTTGGTGCTTAGTTTAGTAGTATAAATCTGACTGGGTTTAAATTCTGTATGTCATTTCTTTTAAACAGAATCCCTTTATAACTTACGGGAGGAGAACAGACAGTTGAGAAAAGCTCACCAAGACATTCACACCCAGCTACAAGATGTCAAGGTAGGCTTTGCTTTGAGGAGAACTTTAAAGACCATTATGAAACTGAGAAATTTTCTGAAGTTCTAACAAGCCAAAAATGGGCCATGCTGAATTCTTGTAATTTTTGTTATGTGGCAAAAAGGAGAGAAATATGACTGAACTGGATTTCTTGTCTTTTGCCACTTGCACTTAAGGTACATGCTCATTTAAAGACCACAAAAAAAGTGGAGGGGAGGGGGGAAGGGAGAAGTATTTAATATAGAAATTGGAAATTTGGTTTTGCAAGTTAAAAATTGTGTTCTGACAAATGAAGTTTGCTGAAATTTATGTTTTCCAGTTCTATTTTTTTCTTAAACTGTTCATCAACAGCTACTCTAACTTTTAACTTTATTTCAGTTATGCAAATCCTGGCCTCCAAGTTTTCTTTCTTGATGTACTTGCTTTCTCTGTTTAATATGTATTTCATGTTAAATAAATGCTGTCATTCCAACTCAGGATTTTCTTTCCTAAATAAATTGAATTATCTTCCTAGTTCAAAATCCCCCAGGCTACCTAATTTACCTTTAGAATGAACTTTATGTGAAACATGTAATGTTCTTCTTTTTGTGTAGCAGCAGCATAAGAATTTACTCTCCCAGCACAACCAACTTGTAGTGACATTGGAAGACCACAAGAGTGCACTAGCAGCTGCACAGGTCAGAAAGGAAAGCAGCTTCTACGAGCTCTAACCTTCCTAAAACTTCTTTCTTCTAGTTCAGCTGACTGTAATGTTATGCATGTAGCCTTTCGCATGGGGAATCTGCAGCTAGCACCATGCTGCACACTGTAGGAAAATGCATGAGTTAAAGGGTTGCTCTTAAGAATAAGCTGCAACAAATCATAGGGTTGTCAGAAAATAAAAACCTGTGTTATAGGCCCTGAGTGCATGTGTTACTGATTAAAAAAAAAAGTATCTCTGCTTCAATGAGAGCTGTCAGATACCTTCCTTTCTCTGTCTCCTCTGTTAGTTTAACATCCCACACACTGACATTCACATGTATCCCTTATAAAGACCTGGATGCTGGTATGCTATAAAGTCTCTTTTTGTGTAGACTGGAAGTTTTCTAAGACTATGTATAAACCATGTATATATATATATACATCAGTGCAGCAGAAGTATATATGGAGGAATGTAAACTCCAGGCGGAACTCAAAATAGTTTGAAACAAGCAGCAGTATTACCTTTCTTAAATGTCATTTTCAAGTCAACTATCCATGAAGCACAAGCTTTAGTAGGCTACCCCAGATTTAGTCAGCTGTGCTACTACAAGCTGTGTAGGCCACAGGAAATCTGAAAATAGGAATAATGTTGGAGCAGAGGAAGACTTTTGGTGAAAGATTGGAGGCAAAGGCAATGAGGCAGTGTGAAGTTATTTTTATTCCTGACTAATTTTCCTCATTTAAGTATTTTCATGGTCCACAAAATCATTCACAGCATTAAAACATTGGCTTTTCCCCCCACCCCATTTTCCTTGTTGTGCGTATGCATAGATAGAGTAAGTATATGAAGAATCCTAATTTCCATTACTAAAATATGCTGGCAGCTAATTTCAAACTCTTCTCCCACTGGCCACGTTAAATACTTGGCATGTATCTGCTAACATCTGAAATTCCACAAGGGCAGATGCAGGGTCTGATTTAAGGTTCACCAAATCCAAAGGGAATCTCTATATACTTCTCCTGGCTTTGATTCAATTTTTTAATTAGAAAACCTGTGTCACACAAAACCTTTCTATCTGCCATCAAAATGTGCATTTAGAGTATGGAGAACCTTTTCTTAAGAAAAGATTGCACATTCTTTCAGAACAGAAGATATTTAGCACAGTTGCATGGTTTCTCCTGTAAACCAGCTGTAAGAAGTTCAGAAAGTATTATTGCTTAGAAACACAGCTCAATAGATGACCCCTCTAAGTGTATTCTAGACATTAAATATCAGTAGTCAATACTGCACTAATGAATTTGTGACCTGAATCTTTAAGGCATTGTAATCTTTGTACTTTTCCATTGCTCAAACAGCAGACAGATGCATTATATATTTTTTATAAACCCTGTCTTTCTGCCAGTATTAATACCTTTTAAGCTGTGGCCTTGAATTGCAATGTTCAGCTTAGTGACTCATGCAGCAGAATGGAGTACTTGAATTCTGATCTGGACGTGCACTGTTTAAATATCCTAGCCCATTATTTTCTCTGCATTGTCAGTGAGCGGGGGGAAACAAATAATCAGAGTAAGTATGTCTTATTTTAATAAGTTAGTCATAATGTTAAGTAAATATTATTTTTTTCCTCTAAAATTTCTTATTGGACTCTCCAGCAGTTAATCAGGAAGCAGAAATATCCCTCTGGAATGACAAAAGTAATTACTTTGCATTCTGCTTTGCTTTTAGGCCCGTCTGTTTTTATGGATGCCATAGTCTTTTGAAGATGCTTTGAGGTGCGTCTAGCTTTGGAGCTGTTACGCATTGCATCATGTCAATCTGTAGCACTGTGGATATTGTTTTGTATGAGTATTATGCATTGTACATCAATGCATCATGCCCGTCTGCTGTACTATTGATTGCTATGATATCACATAACACACAAAATGACATACACAGTGACTGAGTGGAAATTGTAGCCAGGTTTTAACCTGAATTTTTAACAGGATTATGAAATGCACCTCTGCCTTCAGAATGGGCTGTAAATATACGCGCTACCTCCACGGAAACAACAAAGAAACCCACCTTTTGTATATGCAGCTGATCATCTCAAAAATCTTACTTTACAAGATAATGTTTCTTGTACCTCTGCTGTATAGACAGGGACTGGTGCACCAACCAGCCTGGATTCTTATACTGGACCTTAAAGCATTTTAAGAATACCCTCATCTCGTACAAAGTTAAACAGCAAATCAAATTACAACATTTTACTGTTGCATTTCAGGAAGACTTTAGAAATTTCCTTTTTTTTCCTCTTCCTTTTCCTTTTTTTCTTCTATTTTGCCTTTTCACCAACAGTGTACTATGACTTTTTTTGCCTCAGTTCTGTATGTTGGCTGTTGTCTTGTGTAACACCTGTCTACATGTTGAGGATTTGGCATTCTCATTACATGTATATATACTTACTTTAAGACTACTGTTTCTGAAAGAACTGCACTTCTTTCTGCCTTAAAGAAGTTGTGTTCTCGATTGCCCTCGCTTTAGTCTGCCAGGAAAACTGCATCATCCCTTTTAGATAATTCTGCTGCTTGGCATGTATAAAACAAATTGTTGTCTTTGTCCCACAGAGATTTTTCTAATGCATTTTGTGTGCATGTGCACTTTGGCTGAAAAGATCATGATCAATGTTATCTGGCATTGGAAATGACCAATTTTAAAAGCTCCCATTTCTTCTTCTCCCTAGTATTTGCTCTCGTGTGAATATCAAGTCTTTCTGCCACGTGTCTTGCCAGTGAGTTTATTCCAAGGTGACTGTGTTTTATTAAGAAACTAATTTTGACACCCTTTAATGTGTTGACTTTAGTCCCAGGTGGAGGAATACAAACAGTTGAAGGACACACTCAACAAAATACCAAGTTTCCGACAGCCTGAGAAGTTAGAACGACCAAATGATCAACCAGAGATGCGAGCACCATCTCCCAGCAGTGACCTCCCAAGGCACCGTGAAGCTGCAGCTGAAGAGCAGAAGGAGGTATAAAGTACTGACTGGCTGCTGACCCTATAGGAAGTGGTTCTTATTCAGCAAAATACTAGCTATATGCTTAGCTACTGTTAGAAACTTATATTTCATTGCATAAATTAGTCAGTTCTTGAGTAAAGTAGTAAGGAGCAGTTTAATCTTAATGAGTGAGAGAAAAATATATTCATGATGTTTCCTCACATGGCTGCAAATGCACTTAAAACTGGCTTATGTAGCTGTTTTAAATTGCTAAAAATCTTAATTTTTTGAATAAGCAGTCTGTAAGACTTCAGCTATCTCGTGTTACGGAAGAGCTTTAACAAGTTCTGAAGAAATTGACTTTGTGAATTCTGTGAAGTTTCAGTGGTACACTTAAAGTCATTATATTTAAAATGGGCACATTGTCCGCTGTTCAAAAAGATAAACAGCAAAGTTGTGGGTAAAGTCTAAAAGTTACCAAATCAGTTGTGGTTTTGTTTTACAAGAGTTCTTGGCCAGCAGAACCTATGGGAAACAAAAATAGAAAGCTTCCCTTGTAGACACAGAATTGTAAGAGGTTTTGTTCCACTTCAGATAAAAGGAGGCTTGATCTACTCTATGATGCAGTTGTGCAACACCTTGTGTAGCTGTGCAGAGCTGAGAATAGCATGAGGCAGGATGGGTAGCTTGTTCCAAAGCAGGCATTTGGCTATCCTGAAGACAGGTTTGCTGCTGCAGTCTGGAATAAAGGCATCCCTATCTGGTCCTAGGTTCTCTTGAAAATATGAAATCCATATTCTATGCGCACATAATCTTGTGTATGTTTTACAGAATGAGAATCCACAAGAGAGAGAAGAAATAAATACCCAGGAAAAAGATGACAGAGCTGAGCCTTTTCATCTGCAAAGAAGGCATAATGAGGACAAACATGCCAAAGAACTAAATACTCAGGAGCAACAAGAAGCTGGAGAGGATGATGAGCAACATGTTGATCAAGTTGAAGAGGAACGCAAAAAAGAGCTTGAAGAAGAAGAAATGGAGCAGGCAGGTCAGCCAGAGCACTTAGAGGAGGAACAGGATCAGGTTCCAGAAGAGCATGAATGGAAAAAAGAGGAACAGAAAGAAGAGGAAACTAACATGTTGGGTGATCATGTTCATTCAGAGGTATGCAGCTCTTGGATTAGACTTGCTGTTTACTGGAGGCATCTCTTATGATTGCTGGCCCTGTATTGCAGTTGCCTGTTCCTAGGTAAAATCAGTATCATATTTACGGAAAGTTTGGAATTCAGAGCACATCTTGGTTTTTAGATAAAATTGTCATATTTGTAGAAAATTTGGGATTCAAAGCACTTGTATGCATAGGATTCAGGCTCAACAGCAGCACACATATACTGCAGTGCTGTCCAAATGCATCTTAATGAGCATTAATTCTGCTGATAAAAAGTAACGGATAGAATAAAAAAAAGAGCAGTCAGGTTGAATTCCATCTCTTCCTTTAAATTTGAGGCTTGTGGTAGCTGATGAGGAGACTTAACTTCATCACTTTGATAGAGAGCTGTCCTGCTTTACTAATTTGATGCATCTCGGCAAATTGCAGCTTGTTTCCTTGTCAGATATACTTACCTTCTGTAAATACTTTTCCATCTAAATGTTTGCTGTTGTTTGACAGGAAATTTTAACTGCAAGATGAACATGACTAAAATAGCCAGGGGAAATCAGTGTGCAGCAGTGGCAAATCTTGTTTTATGCAGCTCTAAATTAAGCCAGCAAATCCTGGATTTACATTACAGATGTATCTCCAGTGGAAAATATATTTTACTGATCTCACCTTAGGCTTTGTTAATACTTACCTAGCAGAATAACTGTGTAACTCCAGTGTGATGAGAAGCCAGTGTTGAAGAGGTGCAGTGGATTAGAACACTCACAAGTTAAGCTGTGAAACTGGAGTTAAAATTACTGCTGACTGTAAAAATTGTGCAGTGCCTCACTTAAGGCTCAGAGAAGCCCCATTTGCTGTCTTAATTGCCAGCCATCAAAACTTACTCGCAATATGTTGGGTTAGTTATTATAATTGATGTGTAAGGAAAGCCTGGCTGCCCCCAGTCCATGGTCTCCTCTTCCTTCCCCATGTTCTCCACAAATACCCCAGTGCTTCCAGTTTATGTTCAAAAAACTAATTAGTCTTTAAGCAGTGACAAGAAAAAATAACTTTGATGTAATTTTGCCTATTGCATGTTACATCTTTGTATTTTTTTCCCCTCTTAACAGGCTTCTGCATGCTTGTTTCTGATAGTGAAATTATGATTAATCTATGACTAACATGTGTCTTTGACAGGTACCATCAGTGAAAGCTGTAACAAATAGACATAAGCCAGCTTATGAACAGGAACTAGAGCAGCAACATCTTGCAGCTGAGAGAGCCGAGGAGGCCAGTGAGCAACGAGAATATCGGGAATCACTACACCAGCAAAGACTGCGAGGACAGCTGTTACGGCATCAGCAGCTTCAAGAGAGAGAGCTTCAGCTGCAAAACCAGGCAGAACAAGGAGAGAAACTCTATAAAAGCCGTCTAAGGTTAAATTCTTTTACATGAATTTGTCATGGTCTGTGCTCTAGGTTTTATGGCATCCACCGTACCACCTCTGAAAAGAGTGTGGTTTAATACTATGAACCTAGACTACCCAGAAATTAAGTTCCTTGAGCCTCATCTCCTTTCCAAGGATAAATCTGATAGCTATTCTAAGGTTTTTCCTTCCTGTTTTCTTCCTTCCACTGTGGAAGCCTGTGAAGTCTGGAGTGCGCATTGCCCTGCACATCCTTGGGAGAGGTTAGGAACTTCTGGCTTACAATGCCCCTTGTCTTAAAGCTTGCTTTAAATTAGTAATTATTTTCCACTAAGCAGCAATTATGATCTTGTAGTACTGAGGGGCTCCAATATCAGATACTCATTTACCTAAGCTAAAGTTCCTCTTAAACACGAGACTCTGTTTTTAAGTAATTCCACTAGGACTTTCTGGACAAGAGTGACTAATATTATTTGCATTGTAAAGACAGAAGCATGATTTCAGGAGAAACCAACATCCTGTTAGTGTCAAAGTTACTGTGACTGCAGTTATATTCATTATATTGTATCTTCTGCATGCCTTTCACCCTCTCTGTCATGCTTCCTTATGCTTCTGCTTATTTTAAAATTGTTAGTGACGATGTTTTGTCTTTTTGAATCTTAAGCCCATTTTCTTTGCTGAAACACTGAAACATTAATTTGACCTGTGTTCTAAAAGGCTTTTGGTATGAGAAAGCCCTTTGTAGATTGATAGTCAAAAGATTCAGTCCTGCAAGAACAATCACACAAGTAAATCCCTTTCAAGATGAAAGCTAAAACTGCTTATTCATCAAAGTAACCAATTGTGTAGTCTGTCTCTAAGACCCTTTATCTGAGAGGGGTCTAGTTCATAGTATTGATACTTTAATCATGGAATATTTAGGAGTTTTACAAATACAAGACAGATCCCATCAATCTATAGAATTACAGAATAGTTTGGGTTGGAAGGGGCCTTTAAAGCTCATCTAGTCCAATCCCCTGCAGTGAGCATGGGCATCTTCAACTAGATCAGGTTGCTCAGAGCTATGTCCAGCGTGGCCCTGAGTGTTTCCAGGGATGGGACGTCTACCACCTCTCTGGGCCACCTGTGCCAGTATTTTCATCACCCTCATCACAAAAAGAATTTCTTCCTTATATCTGGTCTGAATATCCCCTCTTAGTGTAAAACCATTACCCCTTGTCATAGCACAACAGGCCCTGATAAAAAGTTGTACCCATCTTTCTTGTAAGCCCCCTTTAAGTACTGAAAGGCCACAATTAGGTCTTCATGGTATGCATTCTGGCAGGAGTTGAGGAAGACAGAGATTCAGTAGGATGGTTTGTTTATTAATGCAGAAACACACGTTTTGAAAGTGAAATGATGTATTGGCATTGAATTTTCTCAGCCAACAGGCTCATTATGATAACGTGGACCATGATATTGTGCAGGGGGAAGAAGAGCAAGGTATTCAGGAAGAGGAAGGAGGTAAGATAAAATTTATGTCCCTACCATATGCAGAGGTTCCCTGCGTACTGTCTTTCATGCAAGATTTTAATACTCATTTCATGTTCAGTTTGGATTCAAGTGAAGTACAAACATGCAATTTAAAACCAGTAGCTCTTATAACACTGGCTGAGCTGATTGAGTGAAGTACATACAGGAATTACTAAAGATCATATCCATATTCCTGAAAGCAAAAGTGTCCTTTTGATTGAGCTACTAGGATTGGGCTGTGTGGTTACATTCCTGGCTCTGCCTATGATTTTGTTTGATCCCTTCAAATTATATAGTCTTTTAGTGTCAAGTTTCCTGCTAGCAGTAAACCCAATTCCATTAGCATTACATGTTTAGGTAAACTTTTTAGGTAAAAGCTACCTACTCCTAAAAGCACGTGTGGAAGTTGGTATATGGGAGGGTTTTAGAAAGGCTAACCAGAAACTGCTGTAATACAATAATAACATAAAAAATTTGTCAGCTTATGAACGTGACAACCAGCACCAGGATGAAGGTGAAGATGATGATCAAAATAATGCAAATGAACAGCAAGAACCAGAACATCAAGTAGAAAATCAGCAGGCTGATCAATCAGTGAGTATGAATTAAGATGCTATGGATTGCAGTTGTTACTGGAGTGAAAACCCAGAAGTTTCATTTAACATAATTGTGTGTTACAGAAATAAAATGAAGCAGAGATCTGGTAGGAAGACATCTAAAGTCTATTTAAGGTTGTCCTTATTGATTTGGGCAGAAATGAAAAAAAAATAAAAAATGCTTCCTTGTTCAAAGCAGGTGGCTTTTTTTTTTTCTACATGCCTTTGATCGGTACTTTACGTGGAATAAAGGATTTGGACTTAGCTGGGGCTTGAACAGCTGAACTTAAAAGAGTGGTCAGTCAGAGTGGTGCTGGTATTTTTCATGTTATCATTAGTTGCCAAGGTAAGAGCCAACTCAGTAGCCACTGAAACCAGATGGAGTCAGTACAGAAGAAGTGCAAGATGCTGCAAGAAGATGTACCGCAGCACTGGACACAGCTGTCATACCAGCTGCACAGAGATCTGGATGCAGAAGATTGCAGTCCTGTACCATGCCATAAGTTCTACCTTATTTGGTGGTGTGGAACATGAAGCATATCATCTTTATTCCCCCCCCTCCTCAGCAAATTAAATTGTGTAGTATTTCTAAGGCATCTTTTGCTTGTCAGCTATAAAGATATCAGAACTACTTTTACTGAATGGTAAGCAGAAAAAAAAACAAAACCATGTTTTCTGAAGGGCAGCATATGATGAAAAGTGAGTGTTGCTTTCTCTTATTATAGACATAGACAAGGTCAATATTGCAGGGCAGGCTGGTACTGAAAGATCACATCAGCTCTTTTGAGCCATGCATATTTGAACTCATCTTTTTTCACCTGCTGTTATCGAGCACTGTCAGTTGTCAGATAGTCAGTAACCAAAAGTAGTTTAACAGCATCTGTAAAATAAGTGATCAGATTCAATTAGGGTTTTATCAGACACATACCCATGCTGCAGTTCTGTCTGTGTTCCGTGCCGAGGTACCTTTCCTTTCAGGAACTGACACTTCTGTACTGGCTATGGCTTAATCTGGTGAACCCTGCTGCCTGTAAGAAGATTCCAGGTAGTTTCAGTGGGCATGAATTTGGCTGTAATGTAGCTCATGCTAAAGTAGCTTTTCTGTGAAATGGAATTTGACTGTGAGGTGAAAATGTACATTTAATATTAATTTCTGAAAATTACAGAAGGCAGCCATGGAAGATGTGAATCCTGCTGATGATCCCAACAATCAGGGAGAAGATGAATTTGAAGAAGCTGAGCAAGAGAGAGAAGAAAACGTACTAAATGAAAACGAAGAGAACAAGCAAACCAGTCAGAAACAAGAACATCCAGGGATGGAAGAGCATCTAGTGGTCAGTAAAGGGAAAGGACTCCTGTATTTACCTTCACGCAAGCCCCTCCGAGAACATTCATTCATACAATTGTTATGTTTTTGTACAAATCCTTTGTACACTACTTCCATGCCATCACACTCAACTGTAAGCAGTAATGCCACTTTTCTTCTATGGCCATTCCAGTGAATGCTGCGCATTTCAGCTGCGTTTGAACTGTAAACTCCTCTAGGCAGAGATAGTCTGTATCTTCATGGCATTAGTCTTTAGTTGTGTGAATATTTCATTGTCTTCCTGCTTAATATGGAGAGTCTTCCTTTATTCTGTGAAATGATTTCTATTATAGTCATTCTTCTGTCTACTTTTTAGTTTAGAGCAGTTCTAAATCATGTAACTGGGCTATCATTAATGCTAATGAAGGCGCTATAACTTTTTACACTATTATTGTTACTTTAGCTTTACATAAAGTTTTATTTCCAGAACAAGAAGCTTTAACCTTCAGTCTTCTAAAAGTTAATAGGCATGCACAGGGAATTCAATTTTTATATGCTCTTTCTGCAGATGGCAGGAAATCCTGACCAGCAGGAAGATAATGTGGATGAGCAATACCAGGAGGAGGGAGAAGAGGAGGTAAGAAAACTGACATAAAGTATATGTGGATTCAGGTCAGAGCATATCTCCATTGACATTCAACACTGGTATCTTTTATAACTGCAAGATGAATCCAGATCGCTTTGTCTGACTTAGAAACCTGGGAAGTCTTTGCCATTACTTTGCTGACCACTTCTGGACACATTTAGTGTTACTCATGCTTATATGCTACAATCCATTAGTCTTCCATGCAACACGGTATTAATTGTGCAGTAATTAATAAGATGAAGCCATTCACAGCACAAGGTGAAATTGCTGAAAACTTCAAGCCCTCTCTGAAGGTCACTGAAGCCTCATTAAATTTGCATCTCTAGTCGCACACTGTTGTTCTGGGCAAACTGTTTCCTTGGCCAGTTACTCTTTAGCTCTGGCTTTGATTTATCTGTGCTCCTCCCAAGCAATCCAAGTTATGTAAGCCCCCACTGTTCATAGCGTGAGTAGGGAGGCTGTCAGCACTGTTGCCTGAACTGGAGGAGAAAAAGAAAACTTTTTCCTTGGTATGTTGAATGACATGCTTGTTATGCATGCATTAGCATAAGCCGCCCTGCAGTGCTTCAGTACATACTTAATCGCTATTTTCTTTTAAGAAAATTAAAAATACACAGATTATTCCTGTGTTTTGTAGATTCAGGAAGATTTGACTGAAGAGAAGAAAAGAGAACTGGAACGCAACGCCGAAGAGCCATATGGCGAAAATGACGAAAATGTAAGTACCCTGTAAACCCCCAAACTCTGTGTCATAACTAAACACTTACAAAAACTGTGATCATCTCACAGTGACATTATATAGTAATCACTGCAGCTTGCTTTAGATCATAGACCTTAGTATTTCATGCTGTCCCAACTTCCTTTTGCTCATCCTTCCACCCACACATCTGTTCTTGCTGCCTGGAAGCCTTTGAAAATCTTTTCCTCTTTCTGTCCGTCAGCTCTAACAACTCCACTGACAGTCATTTCTCCCTTTCCTTAACTTCATCTCGTTACCCTAAAATACATTTTAAGGAACTATAAGGCAGTAGCACTGAATCTGTGGTTTGGGGTTGGTTGTTTGTTCCTGTCCCCCCCAATCAGGCGGATGAAAAGAATAACAGAGGGGGAGATCAAGAGCAAGAAATCCAAGAAAATAACCAGAAACAAGTTCATGAAGAAAATTACGAAGAGGAAGAGGAGGAGGAAGGCAGAGCTGTTGCAGCAAAAACTCATAGACGAGGGGAGATGTAGTCTCCCTTTTTTCAGCATTCAAAGTCCTGGTTTTGTTGTTTTGGTTTTTAAAATCCAACAACTTTTTTAGGATATTTAATTTCCCAGAAAAGTTTGTTTTACACTTTTTACTTTTCTATTAGATGCTCTCATACGTTTATATGAATATGGTATTTTGATACTGTAGATTAGGATTTGTTTTCTATTAAAGATGTACATAAACAGCCATCATATGGGTTTAATTCTTGTAATTCTGGGCATGTTTTATAAAGGCCATTTTGGAATACCCTTTTACCTTTTCCAAGCCTGAGACATTTTGTCTCGTTTCAGACACATTCAACACCTGAGGGAATATCTCTAGTGCCTACACCCAGTTGCCATTAGTCATTCCAGCTCTCCCTGTCTTCCATGACACAGCTTCTGTGACTAGCAGCTGGGGCACCTCCCAGCCAAGGCACAATCTGTGGTGCTTGTAGGGGCTCTGGGGTACTTCCATTCATTGGAATCTCATGAGATTCTTCAAATCCTTGAAGATAAGCACATGCCTAGCTCATTTAGAACCAGGCCTTTTATAGGTGCAGAACACTTACAAAATATGCAAGTTCTACAAACCTTCAAAATACGGCCAAGTTAACAGCTGTTAATTTTGGCAGCTATTTATATACAGATAAATTATGCATTTATTTTAATGAGCATACCTAGGTACTGCAATTACATGCACTACATAGCAGATAATGCAAGTGGTGGTATGCTGAGATGTAAACTAGAAACCAATTTAGACTTGAAGAGCCATTATGCCAAATCAAAACGCTACAGCTGTCACATGAATGAAGATTTACAGAAGGAACAATTTTGTTCTCCTAGTTAATGTATTAAAATATTTGACCAGAGAAATATAATTGCATTGCCTCGATGACATGCCTTCTGGAGACTGGAGTGGAGGTTAAGGTGTGTTGACCAAATTGCTGTGATTGGTGCAAGATGTTGAACTGAGGCCTTTAGCTCCTTTTACTTATTTATTTTTAAGTCTATGCTGGAGGGATTTCTGCATCCTTGAGTGTGAAAATAGCTGAGAGACAAATACCATGGAATCTTATTGAACAGTGAACATCTCTAGTACCATATGCCAAAATGTAGGGGTGGAGGGATATGATGCAAAACCTGTGCCTTGGTAGGCTACTATGAATATAAATACAGTGCACGAGTAGATACAATGTTTGTATTGGTACAAACCCTTGTTATTTAATGTATGTTAAAAGGAGCTTGAGAATCTGTATCTCCCAGGCTCTGCCCCATTGCTGGAAATGAGGCACACAGTAGCTTCCCGTCAAAGTGTGTGACTATATATAAGAGGGTTTAGGATTTTCCCTTGTTTAATAATGATACATAGCAATGGTTTTAGTTTAACTTCTTATATGAATGTAATTTAATTCACTTTTCTACTAACTGAATTATGTTTTATAATTGGTTTCCATTCTTTGCAATTTTCCTAAGTGTCCCAGACACAGTGCTTATATTTCATGGGAAGATTTTTGTCAGCAAGTATTTTGTGGTTTTAAGCTACCATAAATCAAATTATTCTTATGTATAAAAAAAGTTTACATAATACTGTAAAATGTATAATATGTACATAATCTTCAGAATACAATTATTTTGGTAAATTGGCCTGTATTTTTAATGTCATGGTTGCAGTATTTAATTATTTGAGACATAATAAAAATTGACTGCAGTCAGTGAACTAGAATGTAGTTACTGATCTTTCACACATGTGATGGTTTGGTTTAGTTTGTTAACAAAACCCAGCAGAGAAACAGGAGGGAGCCACAACCGCATTTTTGGCAAGGAGCAGGTTTGGGACCCACAGTAGTGGCAGTTTTCGCCTTCTGTAAGTGCGCTCTTTCGGTAGTCATTGTAACTGAAATCCTGCTTCAGCTAGAGCAGTAAAGCTTCTTGGCCTTTTGCGTCAAGCAGATCTGTGAGAAAGGTAAAGGGATGAAGGAAGGAGAGCCCAAGCCCATTTCCACACATGTTTTTCCCTCCCTAACAGGACCAGTTATGCTCCCTTCTACCTCCTCTATGGTGTGGGAAGCCATGCATTCTGTCTGGGTAGAGCTCAGTGGTGGCAGGAAGACAGCTCTTCTTCCCTGGCAGAGGGAGGAGACAGCCACTGAAGGTGTGGGCACAGGCCGCAGTACTGCCTTGTCACAGTACCTTGCACTTGGAACGAGCTCTGTACTGTAAGCACTTACATTACTGGGTACAGTATTGCCTGAGCAGATGTGGGGAACAGACTGCCTTCTACCACATTTACCATGCAGAAAAAGACACTTCCAAAGTCACCTGTAGGGACAAAGTTATCTACCAGCACAGGTGCTTCACACCCAAATAAGCTCCTTCTTTTCTGCAATTGTTTCAGCTACTGGTGCCATTGAGGTAATCACAGTGTCCTGCCCAATATCCATGGGCACACAGCATGTTTATTAATCAGCTTTGATGATATCCTTTTGTTTATTGTCAGGCTGCAGGGCTTTGCTTGGGTAACTTGTGGTTCCAGCAAGAGTCCAGAGAGACAAACTACTGCCGAAATAGGAAGATGCAGAATAAGGCTCCTATTGTGTACTGTATGAGCCAGTATTCACAGCAGATGCTGTATTTACGACAGCAAGCATAACAAGTTGACATCTAATGTGATTAGGCCAAGAAAGTCCTAACAAAAGCCTGTTCTGTCCTTAGCCAAGGGCTTGTTCACTTCAGGCAAGAGTTAGTTAAGTGAAGATAGCTTTCCGAGTAAAGCTTCAGGTGTGGTTGACAACAGCCATGTATAATCTTAGTAACACCTCAGCAACCACTCGAGCAACAGCTAATCTACTAAAATCTACTAAATGCCAGTGGGCTAAGTTAAGACTGGGTCCAACCCATGCTGAAAAGGGAGTTAAATAGCTCTGCTTTAAAATGAACATTAGGAAAATCACTTTGATTAGGAATGAACACAGAGACACACTTGTCATTGAAGTACAAACTAGTTTCTGACAAATTTTATTCACTTTTGCTGCAAGTTTTTATGACAAAGGAGCCGCAATGCAGTCATTGATAAAAATGACCTTCACTCAGCTTCTCAAGGTTGAGCACATAAAATGTGTTTACTCTGTTTGTGCACAGAACTTCTTACTCTGCTACATGCAGGGAAAATAATTTATATTGTTACAGCTAAAATACTAGCAGAGTAAAGGAATGAGAAACCCAAAGCTGCATATCCAGAGCAAGAAAAAAGTTACCTTCATCAGTACACTTGACACATCATCAGCCTTCAAACAGGTTTCCTTTCTCTTCCATAGCTCTTGGAAGAGTTCTTTGCTGGTTCAAATAAAAATTACTCATAATTTTATAGACTCATGGAATGGCTTATGTTGGAAGAGACCTTAAAGATCATCTATTCCAACCCCCCTGCCATAGGCAGGGACGCCTTCCATTAGACCAGGTTGCTCAAAGCCCCATCCAGCCTGGCTTTGAACACTGCCAGGGATGGGGCAGCCACAGCCACATCTGTTCCAGTGCCTTACCACCCTTGCAGGGAAGAACTTCCTCCTTATCTCTAGTCTAAATCTGCCCTCTGTAGCTTAAAACTGTTCCCCCTTGTCCTATCACTACATGCCCTTGTATTTTCTTATCACCATCACTTCTAAGGGGTCATGGTGGCTGATTTGAGAGAGACACAAGCCGAAGAGACAGATAACACAACAGCCAAGGGCTACTGTGAGCCATGTGCGCCACCACCTTGCATCCATAATCCTGGTCAAGGTCTGACTCAAGCCACATTTCTGTAGATGGGAGGCACACATGACTAGGAGTCAGTCATCTTACTCCACAAAGAGTGGACACCCCCAGGGCCTGTGGAGCCCTCCTGCACGCCAGAATCTCCCCTTGAGTAGGGTTTCATCACTGAGAAGTTCACAAAGTTTCTCCCCTGAAAGAGAGATTCTCCCAAATTTTACATTTGTCCAGGAGGTGCAGTTAAGGCTTTAACTATGAATTGAAGTAGATAAAAAAGGTGAGCTTTAATGCAAGGTTAAGCTTCATGAAGAATTTTATATGCTGCTTATGTAAAGGGAATAAAAAAGTTCTAGATGACATTTTGGAAAAGGCAGCATCCCTAATCAATAAAGGAATGGTATCATTAGCTGTTCATCAGAACGAAATAGTCAAAATTGTGTAAAAATGAGATTATGAAATTAGTTCAAAGATTATTTGGGATCCATTATTCCACTGGTATCAGAGAGAGCTACAAGACCTGCAGTTTCTACCTGATCTATAGAGAAAACCAGCTCAATTTTTCCTAGCAGGGGCTGCAAAGTACCTTTCTAAAGTAGTGATTTCCACAAATAACCCAGGTCAGCCAGTGCAAGATACTCCTGATCATAGAAGCCCTGACCTGTTTGCGTATAGGAGATACTGCAAATTGAAGGCAAACAGCCCTCTCGCATCACAGAGAGCCAATGTTCTGGTCATTTATTGTGACAGGTGAAAAATGCGATAGCTCCTATTAAGTTGAGATGGTTTACAACACTAAACAGTGTCCTCACACACAAACAAATTTTACCTGGATTTGGCTTCATCAGCAGTTTCATACTGTACTGCCAAAAATTAAAATCAGTATCTGGGAAGACAGAGAAGGAATCAGAGAATTCATTTAAAAGTTGGAGCAGAGCACAAATGGGAGGGGGAATATAGCCAGACAGCTCAGTACACCTCAGAATGACCTATTAAAAACAATAGTGGTGCCAATGAAAATGGCTGTATTTAAGTCAGGGCCTGTGCCAGGAAAATGGTATTAAAGGAAGATTAAAAGACTTTTCTGTTTCACTACAGGAATAACCAACAGGTATTAGAAATGAACATGTACAAATGCCAGCCTCAGCAGCTACACCTCTGACAGCTTATGAGTGACCTCATGGCAAGTACTGGACATCACAGATGTTTTATCAGCCACAAAGGACAAGCTTAATTCAGCACCAGCCATCATGCTGTAGCACTGCTGGGAAGCAGGGGATATGAATGGGACTGGAGGAGGTGGGCAGAAGCAGAATAACTGGGGACATAGCCAGAGTTACTGTGCCAGAAAAGGCACAGGGAGCAAGGACATAAAACCACTTGGCAACAGATTTCTTTTGCTGTCATGCCTGTGGAGCAATTTGTCATCTTGAAATTCTACAGATGTGTAAAAAGAATAGACAGGTATACAGAAATATGTATTACATTCAGAAATAGCTTGTGGTGAACCTGAACCTTAGGCAAAACCCCCCTGTAGATAACCTCTGTTCTGAGTTTCCAGCTACTGCCTTTCTCCTACAGCCTGAGTTGGATCCTACTATCCTCTTTCGCTGAAAAGCAGTAATATTATGTGGCACAGAAGAGACACCTGCACTCCCTTACACTCCGTGGGCTCCCAAGTGCTCTAGAAAACTCAGAAATAGTTCCACTCCTTGTTTTACTGCTATGCCAGATGGCCATGTTACCAAATCAATTTGCTTGTAAAATAGGGATGGGGTTCAGTAACAAAAAATGTTGAGGTGTTTCCAATCTCAAGATCAATATTTTGATGGTGTTTAAAATAAATTTGTTGAAAACAACACTGTAATTGAAGTTTTATAATTCACAGCAATAAATGTGCAAAGCCACAAACCATATTATTACCAAAGAGACACTGAGATTTATTCTGGAGAAAGTTATTTAAAATTAGGATATTGGACAACCTGATTCCCTTCTGCAGTTTAAAAGTAATAGAAAAGTTACTTAGAAAGCAGTTTCACATTGCTGGTTTTGTACAAGAGTTCATAAACCCTACCAGGAAACATATCCAGTTCCGCTAGCCCAGAAACAAAAAAACCTGAAGAGATCGTGCAAGTTATTTGATGTTTCTGTTACAAAGCAAGGTGACTCAGTGCAAGTATGAGGAAAGAATGTGTCATAGCTTCTAGTCTTGCTTCGATTTTCCATATTGATTTTGACTATAATATAATTAGCAGTTCAGCAGGTTACTCTGCACGGTGGTTCCACACTGTCAGACATTCCCCTTAGGGCTTGTTTGTACAGAAAACATCATTAAACTTGCAATTTACCTTATTGCTTGCTGCACCCCCCCCATCCAGACAAAACTTAGTGTCATATTGCTTCAGTTAACATGAAGAACTGTTGGCCTACCATTACTTAAATATGATACGGAGCATTATTTTCCTATCCTTTCTTACCCTGTTTTTATTTATACTGGTTTTATACTGTTTTTATACTTCATGAAAATCTACACAAACAGCTCTGCTACATCAGGTCTTCACCTTATGCTCTAAATTGCTTTACTGAACCTCATGGATTCAAGTCTTTTGCAGGTAATGTCACCATTAAATCAACCTAAACTCAAAATTTAAGTTGCACGTATCTAATCCATGTTGTTAGTGGACCATCTGTGTTATAGAAATCATAATCAGCATTATAAGGAGTGAAGGAAAGGAGGGGGCATTTTCATTTTGTTGGACAGTAAAGGTTTCACATCTTTCAAACTATTACATGTTATAGTAAGGAAAAGAAAAGGAATTTAAAATTCTATCTTAGGAAACTGCTAAAGGTTCATGAATATTTCAAAGAGCCCTGGCTTTCTAGAAGAGTTCCTTGGTTCTCTTGGGTGTGTTACAGATGGGGATTTTTTCATACCAAGTACAGCACCACATAGATGCATCGATTAAGATCTAGCATGGGTTGACTACATTTAAACCATCAGGGATAAAAAACAAAAATTAAAATCAGGATTTGGTCTTTCCATAGGACAATCCCAGGCCTTGCTCGGTTGGTTCATGTGAGCACAGAACTGCATTTTCACAGATCACTAATTCTTTTTGAGATTAATATTTTCTATAGTCAGATTCACATTTGCACAGAACCTGTTCTGTACAATTTCCTCATCCTTCATGGTCTCTTACTCTGTTCACAGCCAGCTGAATGTTGTTACTACAAGCCTCTTCTTAGAAAGTAGCATGCAACTGGAGTAAAAGTACAGAGCCAGGTTCCAGTTTTCAGAAGTTTTTGTTTCCTTGGCTGCATGAAATGGTGTTTTCTCTTCTGATGCTGTTTTCTTGGGACAGTTGTGCCCAGAAGCCGAAGCAGCCGCTGCCTGTTTTCCAGGTCACCCTGCAGAGGCTCCCTGTCTGTTCCTGTTTACTGACCACTCAGCCACCATTTAGCACCCCATCTGTAGAGCGACCAAACTCCACAGCACCTTCCTATTGCAAGCCTGATGAGAGGAATGGGATTTGTAACATGACTGAATTCAGCCCCAACTCTTTGTCTCTGAAACCCGTGAATTTCATTGCAGCAAACACACACAACAGAAACACAAAGAAAAAAAGAAACAAGGCTTTAGGCATCCCAGGAGGGGCCTGATTTGCTCAGTTCCTTACAATTACACAGGGAGGTTAAAGGCCTTCCGCATTTCATATTACCAGGCCCATATTAAAATAAAACTTTGCCACCAGCGAGCAAACTGTGTTCATCCCCTGCAAGACAGGACATCCATTTTCTGTCTCTGACAGTTAAAATGTTAAACTTTCACTAAATTTTTCCCACTCCTCACAAGATTTGGACCCCTATGGATATCGCCTCTTGCATTGCACAGATGCAAATTCATTGCTGTATCAGCCCTTCTTATACAAGCCATTTAAACATTCTCAGAAAATGACAGACCATTTCATTACTTGCTCTTACCAACAAGTAGCAAACACGCTAGCAACCAAAGTAATACAATACCTAATAAGAGGATTAACTAGAGAGAATTTCTATTTAATATTGTATTAGCAATAGCAGATACCTTCCCTGCCCGTTCTAACTGTCTCACAGGATACAATGTCCACTCTTGTAAGGGAAGCTTATTGACATCTGATCAGTCAATAAATCCATCCTTGTTTTTCAATGACCCTGAGAGTTGTTTCCACATGCTCACATAATCTTACCAACAATTTACCCTCATAAATTAATAATTGCTTTTAGGGCCTTTTAAACCCTAGAACCTGATCTAGCTCCTTTGCAGCAATTCTCTTCCAATTATAAATCAAGACTCGATATAGAGCAGGATTAAGTCTCACCAAACCAAACAAAACAGCACATAAATAACCAAGAGAGACAAGACTCCTTCTGTGCACAATCAACTCTGACACCTACAAACAGTAGCAAAAAACCTTCTCTAAGGAAAAAGAATTATCCCGGAGTTAGGATGCTAGATTTGGAATATGTGGGATTCAGTCTTTGTTGCTAAAGCCTGCATATGACATTTGCAATTAGTTTCCCTTCTGCATTTCAGTTTAGTCTGTGGAAATGGGAAGGACAGCACTTAGCATACAAAGACTTGATCAATAAGAACATATGAAAGATACATATGTAAGCTCATTAAAGAACCCATGCTATGCTAATGTCTCCCATTTAAATACTATAAAAATCTCAGTGGGCTCTTAACTGGACCACAGAGTGAATGACAGACAAATCAGAAATGTCCAGAAGAAAGCAGAATTCTGCTATGAAACACCAAGCAACTCCTATAAAAATCAATGGGACCACATAGTAGTAAATTGCCTTACTCTATGAGCTTTATTTCATGGGTCATAAGTGAAAATGAATCTCTTAACAACCTGTCAGTTTGCCTCTGGAAAGAACTGGCTTCTTGGGCATTGCTGCTGCCACAGCCTCCATTTGCTGGACCTGCTCCTTTAGGCAGCAGCTCCCTTCCCACCACAGTTGTCCCCACGCACAATCAGTCCTATCCTTTTGTAAGGAAACACAGGCTGGAGCATTAGCCACAGACAGGGATATGCCTGTATGGTGTCTGGTCTCCAAAACGCTGCAAGATGGAAGAAAGCCTCTCAAGCTTCACAGAGCTCATCCCACAAAAAGCTGCAGTAAGGAAGATGCTGGAGTGAAGGAAGCATCAGTCAGCCAAGCTGTGCAAACACCTCTTTAAACTGTGGGGTTTATGTGCTCTGCTCTCTGCCTAACAATCTTATGCTTCAAACAAGTGATTCTGTAAAAATGCTATTGCTCTACTTTAAAGAAGGTGGCACCAAGAGAGAAAGAAGCCTGCCTGAAAACAAATGGAAAAGTCTATGACAAGACTACAAAATTAAACAGGAGCAGGGCTCCCAAATGCTTTGAAATCTGCGTCTTGGTCCAGGGTCTAACCAAAGCAGAAAGATGCAGTGTTAGCTAACTGGTTCTATGTTAGGAAAATTGTTAACACATAGCAGTCACCAACTAAGATTGGCAGGAACTGTGGAGCTACAAAATACATTATAAGAGGAAAAGATGGCATAGACTTGGGTGACTGCGCTGTGCTCACCAAACTGGTAGGATGGTTGAATTTGAGGAAAATGCATATTAATATGCAAGATGCCCTGCAAACATGAGTAGCTTTGCTGCTCCCTTAGCTTGCTAGCAGAACATTCACCTACTCTTGAATGCCAGAAACCTAACATGTGCCAATAAATTATCTCTTTTTGGATTACCATACAAATTACTTGTTTTGATGCTGTCGATTCACTTAGGGAGCATAGTGCCATCCTCCAGATAAAACAATAAAAGCCAATAGGGGTCTACACAAATCGGCATTTTGTAGCCATACCTAGAGATAAAAGTTTAGGAGAACAATAAATAAAAATAAAATAAATCACGTAAATCCCTGAGGTTTGGAGGGGGGACACGACCAAACAAAAAAACCCAAAACAGACTTAGATTTAATCATTGTCCCCTACTTCTTCACATAAGGACATTAGCCTTTCTATCTGGCCAGCCTAAAACTAGAATGTATTTTCCTCTCAAGCCAAGTTCTTCACCTCATCTTCTCCCCAAATTTTGTGCATTTGCCTTCAGCTCCCACCTTCAAGCTGCCAACCTTGCACACCCCATGTCAGGCGGGCACTTCCATCTCTCTCTACTTAAACTTTCAACTATTTTCCATAGAGTTTTATTATTTTGCCTTTTTCTTTTTTCCCTCGATAATGATTTCTTATTACCCACCAAAAGGCATTTGAATCTGTTTTATCAGCTCATACAGCAGAACAAATTATCAAGAATTAAATTAGGTATCAAAGAGCTAATAGACTTGTTCCTTCAAGGGCTAAATTAGTTTTATCAAACTTAATCTGGAAGGTGGAAGGTTTAAAAATGTACTCTGGCAACAGTTTTGTTCCTCATTACATATACTGAAGCCTATCTTCAAACAGCCACTCAAGGGACCCAGAAAAGTCTGCTGCTCAGCACAGATGGCCTTGAACTAAAGGTCAAAGAACAGAGTGTGAAAAACATGGAAATACTTTAAAACAATTCTTGCAGACAGCAGTTGCTGGCTGTATAGGCTTTCACTGTCTTTCTTTATAGGCTTCACTGTCTTTGAAATGCCTTCTCAGTTTCACTGCATTCAATGTAAATTTACAGGAACATTTTTTGGCTTAGCATTGCTCTGTGTTTTCAGTGGGATTTCTGTTATCTCTCAAGCAAGAAAAAATATTTGCTACATTGTGAAAGGATTAAGAAATACAGTCAGCTTAATTAGCTGAGCTATTGTATAACATTAAAGCAGCCTGGACTTCCCATTATACAACAAAAACCTGATGACAAAAGCCCTCAAAACCAGATTATGAGAACTATTTTTCCCCATATATGACACCCTAATCCACACTGGCAGCAGAGTAGATGGAAAAACTATACTGGACATTATTATATCTAAGACAAATGCAGGGTAAATACCTATTTGTCTAAAGTCCCTTTCATCTTGCAAAATACTGCTCTCAAATCACCGCTTAGTGCTGCACTGTATAGCTGATTTCCAACACACTCAATACAGAGATCATATGAAGACAGAGATCCCTGGTATAATTACTACTGAATCCCAAACACTAGTAAGACAAAGCAGTTTGTACTACCAATCTGGGCAAAAAAGCCTTTTGGGTACAGGATTTTCCCTTACCTGGGTAAGACCAGGCCAGACCACATGAGCTCCAGAGAGGTCCATTCCAGCCCAAACTATGCTGCAACATGATCTTCATCACAACCTTTGTAACACAAACGTTTGCACGGAGTTGCCTTCTCCTGACCACTATGGTGTACTCCAGCAACAAGATACACCTGTGAGGCAGGCAATCAAACCCAGCTGCCTTTGGCAAGGAGAAAAAAAAGATGCTTAATCACAGGACAAGTGCAAGCATGCAGCAACAATGACTGTTCCCTAAAACACCCCCAACCTGCAGAGTGGAAATATTGATATTTCCACTTCATTTGAAGTGGAAATTAGTGGAAGGAAACTTAAATTTCACCATCTTGTAGGAAGAAATGGTTAAACAATGCACAATAGAAAGTTTGTAGTTCCACATGGGTGCTTTGAGGAGCTGAAAGCACTCAGCCCTACAGTATTTGGCGGGAGTTGAATATTTCTGCACAGAAATGACATCTGTGAGTCTAAAGAGAGACCTTTAAAATGAGCATCTTCTTACTTTTAAAAAGCGCCATAACAGAGGGATTTTATTCTTTGGGGAATCCTATGAAAGAGAATTTTTTGAAACCTGCAGGAAGCCTTGGCGAATAATTTGCACAATCTAAAAAATCATCACAAAGAGGAAAAAAAAACACTTTAAGCCAAAGACCTAACACCAGCTACCTCAGCTAGGCTCTTTCAGGCATGCTGGACACAACAGCCTACACTTTTAGCAAAAAATCAGCAACCAAGAGACCCAGAATAACTTTAGGAAAAAAGAGCGGCAAATTGTAGCTGATTATTATGGTCAAAAGGTTCAGTATTTCTCTCTGAAATTTGTTCCTTTTGGCTGTAGTTCATTCCACTGAAAAAAAAAATCTTTATATTTCTAATTAATTTCAACTTTTGGCAGTTGCACTTCAGTTTATTGGCTTGGTGCCTGCTCTGCTCTCTGCAGTTCTTATTGTTCAGGTCATATTATTTCACCCAAGAAAATGTTAATCATTGTGACAGTTCTCAGTGCTTATACAAACATCTATCTAATAAATAAGCCCCTAATCCTGTGAATATCTTTTCTTCCAATCAATGGTCTTTGTTAAAACAGGATTATACACTGAAATGAATAAAAGGAGATTCTATGGTGAGTAGCTAAAATCAGTACTAAGGGAGTTACAAAGCCTCATGCTTCAGGAACGAGCCATGAACCTGCTGGTGAGTCAGACTTGCCCTTCGCCTGTCTAGAAAAAGGACAAGGGATAAACATACCTGAAAAACCCTATTCATTTTCTTTGAAAGTGTGTACCTTGGCTTTACTGCAAATAGCATATCAAGCATTTAGCCCTACCTCAAATTAAAGGATGCATCTCCAAATAAATTAGGAAAACGATATGTTTTAAAGACAAAGTGCAACTTAATTAAAACAAATAAGAAGTCTGGAGAAGAAAGGAAGAATTCAGACCAGTCCTAAGGGAGCTCCAGTCCTTGCAGCACTTTGAAAGCAGACATTCAGGTACCACGCATCATCAGCACAACAATTTCCATTAGTTATTCCCAGGAGGCATGACTCACCTCAGGTAGATGGCTTCACAAATACACCTCTTTACGACAGCATACTTCCCAAGCACAGAAATCACTCACTACAAAGTCAGTTTGTATTAGAAAACAAAAAGGAAGAGAGAACGGGAACACAGCACCGGTCTGTTTCTGAAAGATTTAAAGTTGCAGCAGACAGAACAAAAGACATGCCATTTGCATAGCCATAAAGTGCACCCACAACTTCCAGTGCAGTAGCCAAAGAAGGTGTTTCAGCATGCTGTCCCATGTGGGAAAGCAAGCAGTACTCTTGGAAATTAGATAAATGCAAGGAGCATGTTAAACTTCAGCGATATATAGTCCTTCAAGAAGCTAGTTTACCAGCTGCTTTTCTCCAGCAAAGTCACATTCAGTAACTAATAATCCAAGCTTTATGACCTATGAAAAAGTGTGCAATAATTAGCTTACCTTGTTTAGCAGCATGGTGTCTGCTTATTTGTTTCCACTTGTAAGTTGCTAGTTGTCCTCAGACTATTAGGAAGAACAGAGGCTTCAGCAAACCTGCTGAGGCTGGAGAAGCAAATCACAGTAAGTCCTGTAAAGCAAGCACTTACACAAAACAAATTCAGTCTCAGTGATCTCCCCCATCCCGGCCACTCCATGCACCCTTTAGCCCTTCCTCTACTCTTTCTTCAGAGACTCCGAAGTTCAGTTCACCAAGTTTTACGCTGTTAGAACAGACCCCTGTAGCTGGCTATGCTTCTTATCTGGGCTTTTTTTATATGCCTTTCACTCGTTCTGCTTTGTAGGATACTGTTGACCTCTGTTCTCAACTTCCTAGAAAGCCTAACAAAAACCCTTCCCATGTTAGGAGGGCTGCCTTGTATCTGGAGATAGCTGCATGGGCCCCAGGCCTGGAGGGCAGCATATTTTTTAATTTACAGGCAAGGGAAAGAGGAGAGGGAGTAACAGGAAGACCAGCAGCAACTGGAATATGAGCACATCAGGAGTCCCCCTAACTTAATGATAAACGTTACAGCATCCATACTGGATTCCTGCCCTTCAGAGGAATTGGGCACACGGAGGAGATATGCTTATAGAGGGAGAAATGGCTTTCATTTAAACGCAGATGTTTACAATTAGAATCAGAAACTGAGATGTTTGTTTTCTCCTAGTATTGTCATGTAATACCTTTCACTGTACTTAATTATTAGAAATACCTAGTTTCTTTCAGAGATGACTATTCACACACATTTACTAAGCAAACAATGCCACCACCCCCAACCTGGCCTTCTCTTGCGCTGTGCACTGCCCTGTCTAGCTTGTCCTGTCTAACTTTGAAGTTGCTTGACATTAACTACACACACACATTTATTATGCCACATTGTATTTTGCCGTGAATGTGGATGATTGAGATATCTGGGGCTTTTATTTCTCATACAGACTTTTTACACTGATAAGGACAACAGACATTACCTTTCCATCCATGTTTATAGTTCTAAACTTGAAGATAACCGCACTGCATCACTCACAACGAAGGCACCGCGATACATCTTCTAGACCAGAGAGGCATTATCTTGTGAAGCTCCTGCTGACATGTGCCTCTTTAGCTTTGTTGTAGCACTGCATTTTCAGTCCTTGCCCTGGCTCAGTCCTCTCTTCCATATCTATGCAGTCCTTTACCAGAGACACAAGCAAGCAGACAACAGCTTGGCCTGGGAGGTAATGAAAGTCTTGAAGCAGCCTGAGTGACCAGAGACAGCCTGGGCTGCACCTTCGGGTTCTTGGGAAGCATTAGCCCAACATGGTGAAGGTCTTTGTGGCCACAGAGTGTGATTGAGCTAACACAGAAAAAGGAGCAAGGTAAAATCCAGGAAAGTGAAGCTCAAAGATGCATAACTCTGAGAAAAGGTGAGAGCTAAGTACTGGCTTAAAAGGGCTTGGTGACCTGAGCACAGATGCAGTATCTTGTTTGATTTTCCTTGGGTTCAGAAAAAATGGAACTAGTACATTTTACACAAAAAATCAAAATTGCATCAAAAGAACATCTGACTTCATCATTCATGCCTCTTAATAGGAGCATTCTTAAACTGGTTCAGTGCTCAGGTTGCAAAGAGTAATTATAGCAATCTTCAAAAGAAAATAGACTGTAATTAGAATGAGAATGGGAAATATAATATGTTAACACATATTAAAAATAAAATTATCAGTGTAAAAACAAATAAAAAATGGCTTGGATTTCACTCCCCAAGTCTGGCTGCACCACTTCCTTTAGCTTGACTATTCCTGAACTTTCTGGTCATTCCCAATTCCTTACTGTCCATGCTTATCTTGTCCTTGTTACGGTCATTACATTTACTTTTGTAGCTGCTTTTATCCAAAGCATATGTTGTCAATGGCCTTCTTTCTTTATCTTCACTGATTTCAGTTACATAATGTAGCATGATACCCAGCAATTCCAAAGAAAATGTGTCTCGGATGAGAGATTACAAATAAAAAATGAACGTTAATAGCTTATTTCCAGCCATGCTTCCTGCCAGTGTATCTGTGTGGGTCTCTTACATGTATCCAAATAGATCAAAACATCAGTCAGTATATTCACTAAATTAATTTTTTTCTTTTAGTGCTGATAGCAAGGGAATCATAAAAAAAATGGTGAAGGTTCTCTATTGAACAGCAAAACTTAAGTGGCAGTGATCGAAAGCTGCCTTACACAGAAGGTATTTGATTTTAGCAGTCAGGAAGGAAATGGTAAAACAAGTGAATATAATTTGATCTTCACAAAAAGGCTCTCCAGGGAAAGGGGAGAGTGTTCTGCTTCTCAAAGGTTAACAATCTCAATAATGCCCTTCTGGGTAACCTGATGCATGGTTTGTGGATAGTTTCCTTCCTTCCACACAGAAGCATAAAACTGTGCTTCTGCAGCTTTGAAGTTTTGGTGTTAAAGAAGGAAAGACTTTGGTAGTCACTTGTGTTTGGTGAGGAAATAAGCAAGCACTGAAAGCTCTGCTGTCCTGGCATCCTGACATAAATACCATGGAAAGTAGCTAAGGCAACAAAAGAAAACTAACTTCCTTCCTGGCAACAGGAACACAAGCTGGCCCATGGAGGAAGAGCCAGACCATCTTCAGCAGCAGCAAAAGCAGAGCTTTCCTCAAAGTGAGAGGCCAGCAACCATTTTGAGCACTGCCCTTTGCACTAACTCTTTCATGGCATATGGTGATGAAGCAAGCGCCACGACCTACTGTGTCACCCAGATCCTTTCCCATATTTCACAGTTTGTGCCAGGCAAATTTCTTACAGATACAGTCACCTGAGAGTTGACGAGGACCTCAAGAAGTCACTTGTGACTTCCTTAGAACCATTCTGTGCTCCAGCACTACCAGGCTAACCTCCAGGGAATCACTGATGAGTGATTTCTCCATCTAGGTGTATAAATTTGGGCTTAAGGCATTTGCTTTAACATTCATGATGATGAATTACAGCTGAATTGAACAGCTCCGATTTGCCTCTGATGCAGTCTCTCAGTTTCTGAGGCTGTGTAAGGAATTAAAAGACATTTTTTGCAAGGTCTCCTTTTTCAAGGAAAGCCACCACTTGTCTCTTCACTGTATTCACATCTAATAATGGTGCTGCAATATACAGTCCCGGAGAAGGATATTGGCTCAAAGTCTTTATTTCCTGGGTATTCTAAATAATTTGGACCAACATGAACACATGGTGTCTCTGCTTTATGTTCTACAAGGTTAATGTGTATATGAGCAAACAGTCTTTGAAATGCACATCAGAAGCTGATGATTTCTCTTCTGTTCCCACTTTCTTTGCTCCCCTGACCCATGTGCTCTAAAAAATTTTTTTAAAACCTTGCTCTGGAATTCCTGGTATCATAATGAATGGATTAAATGAAAAGCCTTGTTTTCTCTCTGTTCATTTAAGGTATTTGTCTTTTGATTTGATATTGTTCATTTTGTATTTTGTGTTGAGAGATTTAGATATAATAAGAAATGAAAAGATGGATAAAATGAGAGTTGGGAACTCTTGTTCTAAGCTTTATCAGCCCTGGAACTGTCCCATGATGTTAGGCAAGACTTTGGGAACTCTTTGCTAAATTTTCATGAAACATCAGGTTTGAGGGATTCTTTGTGAGTAATTGGTAACTGATGTCATGATACTTTGATACTGACTTCACAGGTGGTAGCTATTATTTTCAATTTCAGAGTGCAATCACAATAGATGAAATCTCAAAAGCTATTGCTCCATTCCTTCCAGATTTACTTGAAGTCATAGATTAAGTTTAGATTAGACCATTCCATAACCTAAATGTGGAAAAGCAAGGGAGTAAAACTGCAGAGTAATTTGCTGCAGGCCCATTTTTTCTGGATTGAATGTAAGTAAATGTTTGGCAGAAAAAGAAAGTTAGATAGTGATAATCTAATTTAGAACCCAAAATGCATAATAATTTATGCCTGGTTTGACATGAGCTTGAGGCCATTTTCAAAAGGCTCCTGCTGCTGGGGTTTCTAGTTGACCAATAATGTTTCAGTGTATCCAGTGTGCTTCCTGTGTCTTATGTCTGTTGTCCTAGCTGGAACCTAGTTGCTCTTTTTCCCAGTTTCCCATGTGATACTGCTAACAGCAAACATCTACAAAGATGATAGGTGATAGTAATGGGTTCTCCTAAGAGCATACTTTGGCCTCTTTGGGGATCTGGCTGGTAGAGTTCCATGGGATAAAGCCCTGGAAGAAAGAAGGGCCCAAGAAAGCAGGTTAATATTCAAGGATCATCTCCTCCAAGGTCAGGAGTGACGCATCCCAACAAAGAGGAAGTCAGGCAAAAATGCCAGGATGTCTGCATGGATGAATAAGGAGCTCCTGGACAAATTCAAACACAGAAGTAAAGCCTAAAGAAGGTGGAAAAAAGGACAAGTAGCCTGGGAGGAATACAGAGAAATTGAGCAGTCAGGGACCAGGTTAAGAAAGCTGGAGTCATCAAGGAATTAAATCTGGCCAGGAACATCAAGGGCAACACAAAGGACTTCTACAGGTACGGTGGTGCTAAAAGGAAGACTAGACAAAATGTGGACCCCCTCTGAAAGAAAACAGGAGACCTGGTTACCTGAGACATGGAGAAAGCTGAGGTAGTCAATGACTTATTTGCCTCAGTCTTCAATGGGAAGTGCTCCGGCCACATTGCCCAGGTCACAGAAAGCTAAGGCAGGGACTAGGAGAAAGAAAAACTGCCCCCTGTAGGAGAAGATCAGGTTCAAGAACATCTAAGGAACCTGAAGGTGCACAAGAAGGACATGGACCTGCTAGACTGAGTCCAGAGGAGGCCACAGAGATAATCAGAGTGCTGGAGCACCTCTCCTGTGGAGACAGACTGAGAGAGCTGGGCTTGTTCCTGTCCCTGGAGGGCTCCAGGGAGACCTTAGAGCAGCTTCCAGTACTTAAAGGGGCCTTACAAGAAATCTGAAGAGGGACTTTTAATAAGGGCATAGGACAAGGGGGAAAGGCTTTAAACAGACAAAGGGAAGATTTAGGTGAGATACTAGGAAGTAGGTCTTCACTGTGGGGCTAGTGAAGCACTGGAACAGTTTGCTCAGAGAAGCTCAGGATGCCCTATCCCTAGCAGGGTTCAAGGCCAGGCTGGATGGAACTCTGAGCAACCTGGTTTGGTGGAAGGTGTCTCTGCCCACAGCAGAGGGGTTGGAACTAGATAAGCCTTAAAGTCCCTTCCAACCTAATGATTGTATGATTCTATGATTTCATTTAAATTTCACTGCAACAAAGTGACTCAAACCAGTACATTCTTGCTCCTGGATGTACTTTAAATAAAATCAGAACGCTCTCCAGCTATTACCTTGTATTTTTCTGGGGTTCCAAAGCCAGAGGATTAAAATAATGAAAGGAAAATATATGAGAGCAGAACCAACTTCCTGTCTGGAAAGAAAAAATCATTATCTGTGCCTCCTTCTTGTGACCCATGACTCAGATCTTAAGAGCAAAGCCTTTGACCATGTTCTCAGGAGAGATTCAACCAGCTCCTAATTATATGTGCAAAAAGTGGGTGGTAACTTCACTAGGAGCTTGCGACTGAAAGGGCTACCCACAGGACTGAAGTAATTTCCCATCTCAGTCCCAATTTCTAATGCTGAATTCTTGAAAAAATGCCTAGTCCTCAAGTGCTTTTTGCTATGATTTGACCATTACTGATATGAATGCTCCTTTGTGTCTGATACCTTATGGAAGACTGTTTGCCTTTCCCATTGCCAGATGCACAGCCTCACAGCAATGAGTATTCAGCTGATCACTGCAGTCTGTCTCTGGCTTGGTCAGTAAGCATAGTCCTTCAGGCTCTGCTCCCTGCCTTGCTTCTGAGGAGATGGTGTTTTCTCACATATATCCTCAGCTAAGAAGAATATATTTCATCATTTGTTTTTACCTTTTCCATTCCCAAACACAACAGTGGGGTTTTTATGTTGGTTACTGTATTATACTATATCTGGATTAAATTCTAGATCTGAGGTAGACTGCTAGCCTCACTCCTTAGAAAGCTTTCATGTTTTTGTTCTTATCCTCCCCATATGAAACATTTAAATTCTTCTGGACCAATTTGCCGTGCATGATGTACAGCACACAATGTTCTGCTTTTCCTGTTTCAAAGATCTGGTTGCCTTGTTGTTGCTTTGTGAACCGCATCATCTCTCTGAATCTGTAAAAGCATGTTGCCATGTATCATTGAATTGTACCCTATTGATTCTGTAGCATGTTTATGGAGGAGTTTGTCACAGTGTGGCCTGTTCCCATCACGGGGTGGACTACACTGACTGGATCTAGTTATCAAACCCTGTAAACACGTAAATACTGGAAAGGAATTGGCCTGTTTCTAGGAATTGCAAGAATATTTCCTGAGTGTGAGCCCTGAACCTGACACCTCTCTGCAGTGGTCCATTATCTTTTTCCTTTCACAGCATAAAAAAAACGCCCTGAGCTAGATACTGTTATACATTCAAAATCTTGTGATCTAGATCATGGAATATTTTGATCAACTTTTCTGAATACTAGGCTGAGGGAGAGGTAAGGACAGTCTTAAAGGAGAGCCTGGAAACTTTTCAAGCTGGTCATTTCTCTTGCCTAGATACAGTACAGACATTATAAAGAGCTGCTGCGACCTTTCCACTGTCATTGCTCTGCAGAGCTCTACAGGCCTGAACAGTCATTACTCCTCCCTGTGTAACTGAACCGAAGCATGCCTGCAGCCAATATACAGCAGAGAATTTATTGATTGTCTCTGAAATTAGGCAATTCTGTTAATTGGCTTAATTTTCCAGGGCTCTGTAATTCTTTTCTTGAACCGTTAGTGGCACAGCTATTTGTGTGCCAGCATGAGCTTCCTGGAAAAAAAGCTAGAATTGAACAGCAAATCAATCAAAGACAAGGACAGACACCTCTCAAAGATAACTACATTCAGATATCCTGGGGAGCCCTTACAAATCCCTTTTCAGTTTCCACAGCTCTTTTTCCTCATTGTTTTGAGGAACCTATATTGAGCAGTAAGACATTCCTAAAAATGCCAGCAATGTGTCAAAAGACTTCTCTCATTTCATGATTTACCTCCCCACTGCTCTCAAGCCATACCAGACTTCCAAGCAAGAGCTTTTTCGATTATTTTTATTTTATTTAATCTATGATTTCCAAGGGTCAAAATGGTTGGGGTGGTTCTGCCTTTCCCATCTACAAAGTGCATTAAAGAGCACTAGGATGTTGGTGGGATCCGAAGAAGGAAGTTGGTTTTGTTTTTTTTTCTTTTCTTTGCAGCCTGGATATTAATCCTTGTACCATTTCCTATAATGAACATGAACTTCACGGTACATTATGGTCTGAACTTGAACATGCTTTAAGTAAATGCAGTGGCAGACAGTAATTGTGAGTTGTTGTCTACATAGATTTCCTAGACAAGAATGTCATCCAATATTTTTAATACACCAAACTCATTACACTCAGTATACATACTATGTCTTACATATAATTTATGCATACTTACTTGAAGTATGTGGTATCGCAAACACATTAAAAAAATATATATTTCTGCTTCATTATTTCTCTCATCAGAAAAAAGAGTAACTTCCAAATGCAGGGTTTGTTGTGTCTTTTAAATGAGGTGTTTCTAGCACAGTTTTAATCCTACAAAAATACAGTGCTAAAGTATAGTACACATTTTGAAAAAAACCCTGCTATCTGGGGATGAACAGTCCTCTGGCAGTTTTGGGATACCATCCAGCATTTTCAGATTTGGCAAACTGGAGAACACACTTAAAAAGAGACAAAAGAAAAACAGAAATTGAGATAAATAGTCTTGGGAAATGTTTAGAACAAGATAGACACTGATAAATAACAAATTGTGGGTTCCAACATATCCAGAAGAGATTTGTTTTACTGGAAATCTTGATTTTTCACTTGTTGCAGGATTTATCTGATAAACAGCTAATTAAAAATTTTCAGGTTCTACTCAGTTGCACAAGTTTTATATCCTCAGACTTAATAAAGCACAGCAAATATCTGCATTTTTAATAGAGAAGAACCAAACCAGTTGCCTAATGCAAAAGAGAGGACGCAGTGTTAGCCTAGACTGAATTTCCTATACTTCTGAAAAGCAAAGATTCAGACTGCAAGAAGTGCGACTTTTATCCTCCTGTGACAGAGAAAGCAGGCTCTCTGCAAACCTTTTGCACTCTTGTTTCTCCAGAAGAAAAGGTCTTGTTTTGTGGGCATGATGCCAAACTGAAACAAATGGCTCTACCTCCTGATACCCTGTCCCTTTTAAACAGCACATCAGTATCTCTAACCTCAGTCTTGAAAACTGCTGTTTTCCTCTTCAGAGAAGTGTAGTGGAGTCAGAGCCCCTCCACAAGCATGGCAAAGGCTGTCAACCCACATGCTATAGTGTTTGCTTCTGTGCCTTTTAAGGTAAGTGTGGACTCCAGCCTGTATTTATCATCAGGGCTTTGTCTGTGCTTGAAACTGATTCATTCTGTCTTCCAACACTGGCAATGAAAGTAATACCAGAGTAATACCAATGTTTAATTGCTTTAAGAATAGGTAGGATTTGAAGCAGAAACATAATTAGTAATTGTTAAGCGATGCTTTTAAGCTTTTGTTCTCCTAGACCTTTCATATGGAAATAAAATGTGAAATCCATAATTTTAAATTTACTTTTTAGCTTTTACTTTGCTATCTGCCTGTCTAACTTTAGACAGCACAAGCATCACCATCACACTGTCAAAGAGATACCTCTAGACTGAAGGAAAAACCATATTGGAAATTCAGAAAGGTTTTTATAAAACACTTTTTTAAAAATGTCTCCTTTTTTTCCCCACTCTCAGATGACTTTTTACACACATGCTGTAAGGCTGATCTCAAAAAATCAACAATGCCTTCTATAGATGGCTGACACAACTCTGTGTAGTGTGAAAAACATGCAACCATGCTTATTTCTGAGGAGTTCAGAAGGAACACACTTTATTCCCCTTTCCGACCTGTGTACAATTTTTTTCCTGGCATCAGCGTTTCAGAGTCAAAGCAACTGGGGAAGAATGGAATTGGGGTATGAGTGTCAAAACACTCGTGAGACAGTATAAATTATCTTCCCCTGAATTCTCTACTCTGTCTTGGATTTGAATGTTCATTTCCAGTGCCTGAGGCAGGTCTATTAAGTTCACACTACACTACACTGCCTGCAACATACACCTATGCCAAATAGGGTGTTCAAGGCAGTGCAGCTTCCACAGTGCTGCCACAGAGAGAGGCGAGAATCCAGAAAAATCAAATTAAGGTAACTTGGTTTTCCTTTGCTTTAGCTCCCATTTTTCACCACATCCTTCTGATTCTGTCTCTAAAATGTAATGCAATTTTGCCTCCTTTCAGAATACACAAGGGACGCAGTGAGAGTGAAGAGAGTTCGAGTAATAGGTAGTTTCTATTAATAAAAGGGAATCTAATTTATATGCCCTACTCACTGTCTCTAAATGTGATCCATGGACTTATCTCAGAGTTCAAGAACTGCCAGTCATGTGAGTGGAAAGCCTTCTAGGCAGCTTCTGAATATTTTGTGAACATTATCAGAAACTTGCCCACCAGCCCATGTTTCTGGAGCATTTATGATAGTTAAGACTATGGGAAAATAAAAAGACTGCTAGGGAGAGCTTGTTGTTTTTGAGATCATATCCTTCAGAACTCTCTCACAAACACTTCTTTGTGTTGATCAACCAGCCATGAGATGGTAAGACTTACAGTTGTCTGTATCTTTCTTGAAACTCACAGGGATTCCTCTTGAGTACAAGGGATTCAAGTGGAGTATGTCGGAAATCTGATATTCCATTTAGTGTCATAATGTTATTTTCAGCAAGTGATAAGTGCTGAATCTGAGGTACACTTGGCAGCTGTTTGAAGGATGTAAAGCGGTTTTTATTGACATTTAGTTCTCTGCATCTGTAAAGTATAAAATGTAAGATATCACTGATCACATCTGTAGTAGTATATACCTGTAAGTCAAAACAGGACATAGTAGTCAATGTCCTGGCAACTTAGAGCTTCCAATGAGAGATACAAGAATTGGATTCCTTGGGACCTGCTTTCACACCAGTTTTACATTAGTGCTATTTTTGCCTATCAATGGACTGCAAGATCAGATCCCTACACTTTATATTCTCAGCTACTTTATATTGTACAATGGATATATCATTATTCTTGTTCTCAACATTATGGCTTTCCATGAGCCTAGACATATGACAACATAGTAACGATAGATGGATTATAAAAACCCTTTTTGCCTGGGTTATATTCCAGGATCCCTTTAGTGTTCAGAAACTTTGCTTTTCAGCATAAATATCACTGATCTTAATGAGATTCATTAATTATTTGCCAGGAATAAAGGGGACATCATCCAATATCCTTGCTGAATATTTTCAACTTGGGAATGACCTGAACTCAGAATATCAATATAGTGATGGATTCTCAACATAATACCCTCAAAATGTCATATTTTGGCAGTCCTCAAGAGGCTGCTCCAGCTATTACTTAAGTAAGTAATAATTTTGATTTCTATGATATTGCATAAAAAGAGAAACAGGACATTTTGTCTACCTTGGCAACCTTATGGCACTTAGGTCTGTCAAAGAATTGTCCACCAACCAAAGTTTTTCAACCCGGATTAACCTCTGGAGAATCCTTTTGAAGTTTCCCACCTGGTAAAGATCACCCAGGTCCTGAAATGAAAGGTTCAACTCCTGGGAAGGGAAAAATAAGCAAAATAATTTTCTTTTTTTTTTTCTTGCTTCTTAATAACTATATCATTAAATCTTTACAATGTCAGAATTAGTTAAAAGGTGAATCTATTTTATTATGCTGTTCTTATAACAATTAGTGCTGCCAGTTGCCAAATTCACCTAAGAAACATAGTGATGCACCGCGTAATCCTTTGAAAGGAAAGAAGAAAGAAATCATCTCTAAAGCATTTGTATCTTACTGTCCAGCCCCTCCTTCCTCTTTGAGTGGGGTTGCCAGGGTGTGTGAGTTTTGGGTGGAGAAAGCAGGACTAAATGATTGTGGCTTATTGGTTTGGCTTCTAAACTCATCTGAAATATCAGATCAGAACCAGCAACAATGTAGTACCTCCAGCCAAAAGAACTGTTCAGGCTGTTATAAGTAGAAAGTGAAAGAGCTGAAACAAAACTAATCCATTCTCTAATCAAGCATTTATCACCAATTTTTGAAGAAGGCACTAAGCAGGCAAAGAATGTTCCTAGTTCTCACATGCCAAAGCACAAACGAAGCCCAGTCACAGCACAGGACTTTACTCTTTTGGGTCACAACCCAAATAATAGCATATTCCAGTGTTTCTTCCTTTTACAATGTCATGGTGCCAACAAGAGCTTTAAAATTGCTAACTTTAGTGAGCAGTCAGCACATTATTATTTGGCTTATTTACTACAGTACAAAATATTAATGAGAAAGTTTTACAGCACAGTCTTCCCAGTTCTCTTTCAGTTTCTTTTGCCACTTCTCTGCGTCAGCTGTTTGTTTTTCTTTTTTCAAAGTATGTTCTTCTCTGAAAAACAGCTCTTCTTCTGAGGGCCCTGGTCAGAAAAAAAGCCCATTTAAAATAGTGGATGTGATAGTGAACTGGCACTTAGTTTCTTGCTCAAAGACTATATATATAGCTTAGAAGATATCTGAAATGAAGAAATACATATAATATTATAGATGCATGGGTTCCCAGGCTTCTACAATGTAAATTAAAGCAAAGATCTTTCTATCATTTCTCAGCTCATAATTCAGCAAGCAATATAAGGCCATGATGATTTGGTATATGGCTTCTAAATGACATTTCTTCTACAGCTAAGAATAAAAGCTCTTCTTAAATAGTTGAGCACAAGCATCTGAGTTCTAAAATACTGTTTCACATGCTATGAGTTTATATAGTGGTTATGTACTTATCCTTTAATTTTCCCAATAAATGGGTATGTTTGCAAATTCCAGACTACTGATAACAACTGCAACTGGGATCAACAGCCATATTCAAAACCTCAGTTATATTAAGAACAACACACACTGAAGACAAAATCTTAAGGTCTACTGAAATGTGTAGAACTATGGACATCTTCAAGTTCCTAACAAAGGCAAGTACAGCGTAGACTTTTTACACTGTTTAGTCCCAAACATGCAAACACTAGATTTTAAAATTCACCTTTCATTCTCTGTTCTTGGATGTGCCTATAGATTGTAATTGGGCCAATTCAGTCCTAAAATACAATATATAAAACAGTGGTTTGCAGGACTAGATTTCATTCTTGGTTTCCTGTTTGGCAAAAGACTATTGCATTCTCAACAGTATTTAAATGCTAATGAACTTTTGAGAGAAGTAATCAGCACCACATTAAAACTAAAAATTTTCACATTACAGCTTTTGCTTTCGTTTCACATTTTCAAAATTATGAAAGATATTTTCCTAGTGATTAACAAAAGCAAACATGTACAATGTGGGATGAAATCCTGCCCCTTTTCAAAACAGTGGCAAGCTCCATGACTTAAGTTCATAACATTTAAGGATGTACTGTTTGAGTAAATAGAGTTGAGGCTTGAAAATGAATACATCTTTTTGATCGTTACCTTCTCTCACTCGGGGACAATGAAGCAAATTTCCTTGAACATCATGTTCTTCTATGTCACACCAGCTGACATATTTGAAGCAATCAGAAGGAAGCTTAAAATAAAGCAAAATAAAGGTATGAAAGAATCAGTTAAGATTTTTCAGTTTCTCACATTGTATTTTTTCATATTTCTGTCTCTGTTACAGTAAAAATAATATTCATACATGTTTACAATATCTTTTGCCTTAATACCATCTGGTGAACAGAAAAATTCTGTATGGAAGTGAGGAGACAATGGCACACATTTATGTGTATATGTATATGTAAACACATTGCTGACAAGCTTACATACAATATATCCTGGATGCAACTGGGGAACTAACTCTAAATACAGAAAACCTGCCATTGCATTCAAGAATACAAGGTTTATGCCCATTTTGCTTTTCCACTAAAACATGTTCTGTAATTTCCAGGTCATCAGTCTCCCACGAAGGAGCAAGGAACAAAGTCTAACTTTGCCTGTAGTGTATGGAGTAGGTGTGATTTGTGCCATGCCTAACAGATCTAGTAGCACCATGACTGCCTATAGTGGGGGAATCTCTTAGGGCAATGTAGTTTGGCATTTGCTTGAATTTCCAGCATTTCTGTCACTGGAGACCATAATGGTGGGCTTGAGGCGGGAAGAGAGGTGGAACACCCATCTCTGACTCAACCCCACCAGTTAAAGCCACATACGGAAGCTGGTAAATGCAGTGAAAATCCACAGTTTAGGTGTAGTTTACCACAGTCCATCCTGGTTTACTTCTATGAATTGGCTCAAATACTGGGGAGAGATCTTCTCACACCAGCACTCATGGTTATGACATTTTATAGCCTCTTGAGAACTTAATATATATTTACCCATTGCATCCAGTTCTGTGCATAGTGCTCAAAGGCTGAATCAAAACCCTTGCCACTGTTGCCACCATATTATATAATCTTATTTATAATCTGACCTAGCGTTGAAAGATAGAAGTAGGTAAAACATAATCAGCTTCAAAGCTGAGGAAGAGATTTCTGCCTTAGTTACTCTTTGTCAGTTGTCAGACTGGTATGCCATGCACTTACTGGGGAAGGTAGTCCAGAATCACAGTCCTGCCTGTTGATTCCTCCATTTTGTGATAGAACCAGTGGAACAGTGTGTGTATCACTTAGGATGGAGCAGCAGGATGAACATGATTCACAGAACTTTTGTCTGCTTGTAGTCAGACCTGAGGAACTAGAGAGGAGATGTTAAACCACTAATTGTTTCTGTTCAAGGAAATGCAAGCTATTTTATAATAATAGAAAATACAGAGTAGTAAGGGGTGGGACTTACCAACAGACAATAGCCACATGATCTTGAGGTCAAACCATAGGTAATCCACTCAAATCCCTTAATTTCACCTCTCACCTAAGGACTCCTTATTTATATGTACAAGGTTTTCACATGTATGTTCAAAAATTTGAAAGAGGAACTTACTTGCAGTTTGTTAGAAAAACTCAGTCTTGGAGAAAATGAAGAACTACACTTGTTCAATAGCATGATACTGTCCCCTTATATCCTATATGGCCCTGCTTTTATGGATCCAGATTCTATGAAAAGATACCTCAACTGCATATTTATTTTAATCCCTTGAGTATATTTTAGTAGAATATCAAGGCGCCACAGAAAAGTTGAACTTTGTTCAATACAGTCTTGAAGTCACGTGCTTATGTGTTTTGCTAGTTCTTTGCCTCAGAACACTTTCAAGTGTACATTTTATATATACTAGATGATGCAATTTCTCCAATTGTGATTCAGAGAAATTGAATAATTTGCAGACTGGCAGCTGGAATTTAGAAATTTACCATGGAATATTACAAAAAAATAATATTAATTTACTAAGTGTGTGCATGAAGCGCTGTAATTTGACTTTTACTGTACGAGCTCGGTGAGAGCTTGCCAGAAAGTATCAGCTGTCAGTAAGCATCATTAAAACAATTATAGTCAGGAGCACTAATGGAGAATAAAAATGCAGCTTTAAAATGGTCTAGTGAGGATGGTAATGAAAATTTCCTATTGAGTGTAACAGACAAGCTAAACAGAGCATCAGTTAAAACTTATGATTAAAGATTACCGGCAAATAATCATGAAGTGATGTGTACTGTTGACTTTACTAAGATTGTTTTGCCTTTTTTAAACATTGGTAAAAACCAATATTATATCTTTCCTGGCTTTTGCCTTAAAGTGAACACAGACTGCGCGTAACAGTACTGGCATAAAGAACTACTACTTCCCTCATGCTTTACGGTTTTTGTTTTGTTTTATTTTGCTCTGTTTTTTTAAATGGAATCAAACCAGCCACAACAAACTGCAGGCAACTTAAAAGAGGCTGAGTAAAGCTCAGCATTTCTGAAAATATCATCTAATTACTTGGGCATTTTTAGAGTTCATCTTGAGGCAAACAGACCATTTTCATGTATCTGTGCTGATACAGATCAGCAGGCTTACACACACATGAAAAAAAAATTGCTGAGATCTTTTGCTTAGCCCTGTCTTGATATTTCTTTTGCTTCTGGTTCCTTGCATGTTCAATGAGGTTGTACCAGATAAATATGTAAATATTCTTTTATATTTAAGAAACAGGTATGTTACACTCAGTTTTGCAAGTGAGGAAATCCATCTGTTAGCATGTAAACGAATGACTATTTGTAAATGCAAGACTTTTCAAAACCTACCTTCCTTTCAGCTAGGTATTACCTCCTCTGCTGAGACATGAATATACAGTCCTAGTCCTTTGAAATGTGGGATGAAATATTTTAGCTGAGCCATTTAACACAGTATCTATTCTGATCTTTTCGCAGAAACCTACTCACAAAATTCTGTATTGTTGATAGAAAATAAAACATAAAATTCTAGAATCAATATGTGATAGATATGACTTCTCCAAACTGGTGAGTAGTGAGATTTCTATTGGAAAGAGTGACAGAAGGAAATATTTTCCATCTTAAAACTGCCTGAGTTTAATAAGCACCAGCTGGACCCTAACACAATATCACAGATCTTTCTGAAGGAGCAAGTGCAACACTGCTTTTCTCTTCCTTTCTTTGTTTTCCTTACTATTTTGCTGCAAAATTGATGCAAAAGAAATGTCAATGAATGAGGCAGGATGCAATTTCAAACAATTACAGATCACACAATACATGAAAGTAACAACATTTTCTGCCTTGATTGTGAGGCCCTTTGGCTGGATATGAATCTCCAATGACACCTCTGGGAGCAGCACACTAGATTATGTCAAGCATTAGGGGGAAAAGAATTAGATTCATGATGTCTGTCCAGGCTGAGTCATTTCCTCTCACTTTGCCTGCAGTGAGAAATTGGTTGTTATCATAAATCACAGACCTAAATTCTTACAAGAGAGGAATTAATTTCACTAATGGAAACCCTCTGTGGCAATTTCATTCTTTCATTCTCTCTTCTTTTGTGGGAGGGTATCTGTAATGTCTTTGAAGCAAAAATACTTGACTATATTTTAATAATCTTATAAAAGAGGATCAGAAAGGAAACTTAAAATGGTAAGGGGGAAAAAGGTTGTGTGTGAACAACTTCTAAGCCTGACCCTCAGTCTAAGTGTTCATATCGTGGCTACAATTTTGCCACTAATATTAAATCCATGTACAAACATTCAGAATATTCAAGCCAGTGTTAAACATCTAAATCCTCCATCTGGTTGAAGTATGATTTCTCCCACTCAACTGGAGTTGCCAGCCTGCAAAACCAGGCTTCACAAATTTTCTTGGCTCCATCTACAGTCACTGGATACAAGTGGCTATGTCCAGATACCCAGCCTCAATGCCTATTATTCTTAACTGGAATGAACCACAGTCTGCGCTGTCTACATGAGGAGCCCACAGGCTTTCCTGAGAGTGAACACCGCCTCAGGACATCTGAAGTTTGATGAGGAGGATCTCACTATAAGTGCCCAAACAGTGCTTTGAAATAGCAGGGTGATGGGGGTAAGCGAAATTACTCAATATGACTAACCCAATATATTTTATGCATTTTCCTCAGTGGAAGTCCCAGTAGGGAATTAAGTGGCTGAAATATTTTATAAACTGGAAGGAATGAGTACAGAACAGCTACTGCATTTTTCATAACATGATTTATGAGATATCAGGGCATATCTTGGAAAATCATGCACTCCTATAGAGTTCACCGATTAAAGTCACACTTTATCAAGATGTCAGTGTCAGTCGCGTGTCTGTGAAATGGGTCTGCTTCTCCTCCCACTGACATCTTGGCAAAATTTTCATAGGCAACAAAATGCTGTAAATTTCCTAATTGTAGTGGAAACACATTTGAGTCCAGCTGACTTTAAGAGTAGAGTATCTTAAAAGTACATCAAATACTTTGAAGAGCTATAACTGAGCTACTTCTGAAACTACACCAGTGAAAGATATTTTGTGTGAAAACATTACTCCTATGTATTATTTTAGATACTTGGCTGTTAAGAAAAGGCTGTCAGTCAAAAGACTCCATTCTCCTGATATAACTGGCAGACTTGATAAACAAACATCTCAGGCTACAGCACCGGTTCAGCTTTGCCTTACAGAAAATGGAAAATGGAAAGCTCAGTGGAAGAGCAAGCAAACTTGCAGTTTGGGATTTAAAAGGTTTTGCCCCAGTGTTCTGAGCAGTTTTGGGGTCTGGCCTAGCTTCCAGTAGTTTTATCCCCAGCTACTCTTCTTGAATAAGCAGCCTCAAGAAGGCTTAGCTTTCACTGAACCATGGCTGCTCTTCCCATAGATCTGAAATGTCCTTGATAAAAGATTTGGGAACAAATAGTAGGGCTATTAATACTACCTCTTCACTTATTCAGAATCAGAACTCCTATGCTGCTTGCTACAGCTTCACATCTCACCAAATCACAGAACATGTATGATGGACATGCTGAAGCCAATCCAGAGGAGGGCCTAAGATGATCTGAGGGCTGGAGCACCTTACCTATGGAGACAGGCTGATAGAGCTGGAGTTGTTTAGCCTGGAGAAGAGAAAGCTCCAGGGAAACATTAGACCAGCCTTCCAGTACCTATAGGGGTCAACAAGAAAGCTGAAAGACTTTTTACAAGGGCATGTAGAGATAGGACAAAGAGGAATGGCTTCAAACTGAAAAAGGGCAGATTTAGATTAGACCTTAGGAGGAAGTTTTTTACTATGAGGGTGATGAAGCACTGGAACAGGTTTTCCAGAGAAGCTGTGGCTGCCCTACCCCCAGCAGTGTTCAAGGCCGGGTTGGACGGGGCTTTGAGCAACCCAGTCTAGTGGAAGGTGTCCCTGCCCTTGGCAAGGGAGTTGGACATAGATGATCTTTAAGGTCCCTCCCAACACAACCCATTCTATGATTCTGTGACTCTATGATTTTATGATTTTATTATTCTAATATATGGAAAGGCCTCTGCTTTCCTGCAGTTGATCTCAGTGGAACTCTGGTGAGACAGCAAAGGTCTCCAAGCTCTTTCAGTCCTGCTACTACAGAAGTTAAAATATGGACCATTCTAAAAGATCCAAGTGTTTTAGCATTATCTTTAAAAAAAAAGAAAACAAACAAAAAACCAAACCTAAAGCAGAGTTCTTGTATCTAGGGTAGAACTACTGAATTTGCATAGGCTTTATGAGATTACAGGAGATCTGTTTATGGACCTGTCCAAACCACTTGCACAAATAGCTGTTTGCTTACATGATACAAACACCCCATTACTTGGGTTGTCTCAGACAATTGAACATGCCAAAGTCTGTCAACATAAATGAACTGCAGGGTTGAATTACAAACCCAATTTGTATAGGTATTTAAAAGACAGCAAACTTAGAAATCAGGATGTGCTTTGTTCAAAATTCACACAATTTACTGCTATGTTGCAGCTGTTGCTTGTACGCAAATATTTATGATAAGAACTCTGAATTTAGAATAGGAGAGGACTTGGACATAGTGTTTCTATGCCCTATGACCTTTCAATTATTTTTTAAAGGAGTTCTATGAGACATCTTGAAACAGTACTTTTGAGGATAATTCAGTGACAGACACATCTGTAAGCTATGGCTACAATGTATCCTTGCTGTTAGCTGTATCATCAATTATCTTGCTTTATGCATCATAAAATTGACCCCCCAAAAGACATAATTAACATAATTAGGTCTTATCACCATAATTATACATTCCTAGCATATTAACTAACATTCCATGCAGCTCTTCATGGATTAACTTGCAATGGTACAAATTCCACATCTCAATCAATGAGCCTTCACATATTTTTGCAACAAATTCCATATTTTTGTTGAGACACCTATTGTCTTTCAGTAATTAGCTAATGACACCAAGAGAAAAGCCATTTTTCTTCCTGATTTCTGCACAGCCATTTCCATCAGCAATACAGTTTGGTATATTTTAAAAAGATACTCAATCCTGTAACACTATCTTTGCTGTTAAAGCTTGTCAAGCCAGCTGTGCAATGACTACAGTTACTTCTCTTCTTTCACCCTCCTACCTTTCAGACATGTCTTGCTGTTGCATAAAATCCTCACATCTTGCATAAGGCTACTTGTTTACAGTCAAAGCTTATCTTCCCATCTTTACCCCTGCACAGAGAAGTAGTTCTACATCCTCTGAAGAAATGCAACCTGCAAGGATCCTGGCTGGGGCTGTATGGATTCACTGTCTCCAAGGAAACACTGTCACCTCGCAACGCAGTCACGTTAGGAGCTATTGTTACCTATCTCTTAAGCACATCAAACAAATTCCTGTGCTGATCTAGCTGGTATCAATGAACCGTCTTTCCAGAACATGGCTAAAGATAGGCTGATAATACCTGTAGCAAGATACATGATCAGTCAGATGAATCTCAGGTGTGTTCACTCCAGAGACTTCACTTTTCTGAATTGCTTTCACATTTTTGCCCACTTGAAGTTCATCTTTTCCTTTCTTAAAATATGCCCAGCTTCATTAATGGCTGTTAAATGCCTTATTAGTTTATCCAAGAACTTTGGATGAAAAGAAAAGAGATACTTAAAGTCTCATATTTTGTGTAACGTTCATGAAAGTTCTTCATGAGCATCTTTTCACTCTGTTGAATAACCTTGACTCACTTGAACATGTTCAGCCATTTTATGAACAATCTCTCAGGCTTCGTTCTTCAAGTTTTCACCTAAGAATGAAAACAAGAGACTTTTCTCTTGGTGGGAACTGACAGGTCAGTTTTGTGTGTCTGTTTTTATAATATATGTTTCTTAAAACACTAAAGCTGTAAGTTTTGAGAATAAGTCTAGTGAAGCTGTTCACTTCAAAATGCATTTGAGATAATGTTTATTTAGTTCACTCAAAGTGTAGACGCTGGCAGTGTGCCACTGATGGAACTGCAACAGCCCAATATTGTTACCTGCATTGACTGGTCCCTGCTGAAATTTACAGATGGCTTTTAAGCTCTAACAGTAGTTATGGGAACCAAGTTTCAGTGCTTGCTGTGTAAAGTTATAATAGAGCAGTCAATCATGCCCTATTGATCTGCATCTCCCACAAACAGGCACAGTTCCTTCTTCACTTGAGCTCTTAGGCTTCATACAGAAAGAAGATGGAAAAAATAAATTAAGATCAATACAGAAGAAAGTACACAGTAAACCCCTCTGCCCAGGAATATGCAACTGGAAATTCCCTATAGTCACAAACCTCTATGGCTCAGGCTTCCTACCTTTCAATTTCTTCACAGAAAAATTATTCCCTATCCTCCCTTTCCTTCTGATTTTTCTTTTCTCGGTTATTGTAAAGGCTGATCATTATAAAATCTTTCTGTATAGAAAGACATATGCTTTTCCCAACATCGACTGAAGTCTCCAAAACATTCTCTTAAAAATTCTGCTGGCAAAATTGACTGTGCCAGTAAAACACCAGAACATAATGTTATCTGAAAATTTGAGGGGTTTTGTGGTTCCAAATACTGAATTGTCAGATCATTACCTGAAATGTAACAAAGTAGTCATTCCACTTTAGGTAGTACAAACTTAATTTATTACAGGGTGGAAGGGGTATTAAGAGTTTTTTAGGTCAGTTGAGCTTATCTTTATCCCCTAAGAAAAAAAAAAAAAGCATTTCTAAATTAAACAAGACTGTAATCTGGGGGCTTTCTACTTTGCTCTTTTCCTCAGTATACAAAATGAGAGGTATTGGTCCACATCACAGTCTAATGGGCTTCAGATCTTCTATGGCAAATGCATTCCTCATGAAGCACATGAAAAACTACCTATATGCTATTTCAGTGAAATGCCGTATTTAAGATGGCATTGACCTTTCTGTTATAAGCACAGTTTTTTCAGATCTTTACAACCTGCCCATAAAAATGTGTTTCTGCTAAGAAATTCAGCAGCAAGCCCCATGCCTGCAAGAAAGAAATATTTTTTTCCCACTTTATCCAATTTTGAACACTATTTTTTTCTTTGAAATGCCTGAGCAGGACAAATACAGGGTCAGCATCAATCTCAACCATGTGCCTCTCCCATCTACATTCAATTGATTGGATGCTTCCCTGAAAATCCTACAGTTACATAAAATATGTATGAACTGGGCAGAATACATCTCATCCTGAGATCTGATTAATAATGGAAACAATTCAAATTATTATGACTGCTGTAGTCCACAAAAGGCCCTATTTTTCTGGGCACCATAGAAAGCAGGTAAAATAGAGTTTGCTCCAGAAAGTTTGTAGCCTAATTGAACAGAGCAGTCAGAAAAAAAATAAGGGAAAGGAAATAATATTATCCCTCCCCCTTTTATACAGAAATAAGTGAAACACTTGTACCATGAAATCCTGGCGCTGTGGCGGTCAACAGCAAGAATTCCAATAATATGAATATCATCATTCATACAGGATTCATATAGAGGCTGACTTCCTGAAAATCAGACTAGATGAACAACCTGGCTTTAAAGTCGATGCATTCAAATGGCTGAGTTTTTCTGATCTGACCTTATAGGGATCATCTTTAAAGAACACTTAGATTACACTTCTCTATTACAACATTTTCTGATTAAGGCATACAGGAGCTTGTAAAAATCAGCTTGTTGATGTAATTTCACACTCTTTATGTAAAATTCTTACTTTACTTGGTGTTAGCTTGACACTTATTGGTGATACCACACCACTGGGTTGATGCCATCAGTAAAATATGATCTAAAAACTTAACAACATTAGAGCAACACCAGAAAGTTAATTTCTATATTGATCTTACCTGGTTTGACTATATCCAGGAATCCATGGCATTTGCGTTGGATGAATCAGTTAGAGAAAACTTCTTTGAATATTTCATTAGGATAATCTGCATGCATACTTATAGGAAGCACTACAAAAGGAACACAGTATTAAATGCATATATGCTTATCTGTGCTTCAGCAGATGAGCAGGCACACTTACATAAACTAACTGGTTATTTTGCTGAGTTACCTAGGCAACAAATTTCTTTCTGCCCATTCAGGATTCTAGTAAACTATTTGGCTCCTAGTGCCAGGACTTGGAGAGCATGAAGAGGGAAAAGCCAAGTACAACAGATTAAACTCTTGGATAGAAGAAGAGCAGAGTCAGTGAAACATGTCATCAGGGTCACCAGGCAAAAAAGAATCTACAACTAGCTGCATAAATAATTGAAGTGAAAACTGGTCTGGTTTTCTAAGGTGTCATAAACCCATGAATTACAAGAGGATTGAAATGGCTGTAACCAAGCAACAAGTACTGAAACTTGGTTCTCTTTCCTGGAAGAACAATGGGCTTGCAAGTCATAATGACAATATCTGGCACTGAAGATTGAGTCTGTCCACAGATCATATGGTCTTTGGAATCAAGACAAAAAACCAGATGTTTATGGAGTGAAAAATGGCATTTTTATTTGGTTTAGGAGAGACTTCTTATTTCAGTTTCAAATCTGACTTTTCTACTAAAAAGTAGGTCAACAATTTCTGGATGTAGACTTTTTCTGACAGTAAAAAAAGATCACAAATAAGTCATGTTTTGAGAATTTTTTTCCTGAAAGTTTCTTCCTTTTCTTTTTCTTTCTATTTTTTTTTTTTAAAGAAAAAAAGACATAACTTGCCTTCTTTCACATTTGGCAACATACCTGTGAATGTAAGAAAGAGAAAACAAAATCATATCCTACGTGAAGTCAGTGGTATGCAGCACTCCTCTTGATTGATGTGCAAGTGATTTCTCCCATTATATGTCTGAGAAGAGATATAGTTCCCCTTTCACCTTAAAACACGGCTTTTTACATTGAATAAAATTACTGCATCCCTACTCTACAGATGCACATAAGTTTATGCTTTTCCTTTTAGCCCTTAAGAGTAATGCCACTGAATTGGACTGGAGCAGAATCAAACTTGTACGTGCATATAGAAAAAAACCCAAAAGGCATATGCCAGATACCTGCCAGATTTTTCACAAGAGATTGAACCAAGCATTCTTTTTCAGAGGTCATGATTTAGAGCTCATTTTAATTGATAGGCAAACTACCATCTATTTTAATGAGCTTTATGTCAGTCTTCACTTGTCCAAATGCCATTTCTGTCTAATTCTCAAAATTTTAAGTATGTGATCCAACGCTGCCAAAACAAACAAGAACAGGCATTTGATAAAGCCACCAAGAGAAGAAAACTCTGGAATGAGGGCACTCTCCTTTGCCTCCATCCACATCTTTATTATGAATCTCATGTTTCATCTTTTCATATATTAATTGTTAATAAGTCCTGGTGGAACACAACATTCATTAAGTACTTCCTAATTTACTGAACATATATCTCATCAGGTAATTTTAATCATATGAAAATAATTTTTAATTCATTTTGATGAACAATTTCCTCTTGCAGTCCTGTAAACTTCCTTTTAAACTGTGTCACTTGAAGCAGAATCTCTAGTTATTCTCCCGTCTTTCATTGTTGCAGATGCCACCATATTTTCATAAATCATTGTGTTCATTTATGTAACTGCTGCCAACTGCTCGAGTTATGTTTCCTTCTTTGTGAAGAATTGATTACCTGAGTTATGCTGCAAAAATTATTTCACTTCATTCATCAAACCCCTGCCTTCTCGAAACTCAGATCTAGCAAATCTGGGAACACTTAGGAGTCACTAGAACACTCCTTTATTAAACTGGCTTTATGAAGTTGTCATATGCTAGACATGTAAGATAAACAGGAATAATCTCTTTATGTGTAGAATGTGAAACTACTCGTAATATATTGGACTAATTCAGTCTCATTATCAATACCACCAGTTCTCAAATTTTTGTACTGGGCAGCCTTTTCTTTTGGCTGAAATGCCTTTCACTTTTCCCTCCCTTTCTCCCCAATACCTTCCTTCCTCTGATATGCATGTGTTTCATTTGTATTTTGAATTATGTTTAGTTGTATGCATGCACACACAACATACCAAACTCCACCTGCCCAGCAAACCCATTTTATGTGCATATTTACAGCTATGCATATGTCCTGGGTTCAGCAGTAGCAGTCATTTTTATCCTTCGTAGTGACTGGTGCAGTGCTGTGTTTATGACTTTCGGTCTGGGAACAGTACTGATAATACCGATGTTTGTAGCTACT
>WYDI02142049.1:233427-255302 GCA_009867235.2 Psittacus erithacus | reverse complement strand
TTCATACTACACAGTATATATCTGCCTGAGAGCTGAGAAGTGAAATTAAACTATCTATCATATAAAACAGGAAAGAGGCCCCGCGGCGAGGGCTGAGCTGCGGGTGCGGGTGAGGCTGCCCGGCGGGCAGGTGACGGAGGAGAGCCTGCAGGCCGACAGCGGCTCCGACTGCATCAGCCTGGAGCTGCGAACGGCTGACGGCGCCCTCGTCACCCTCACCGCCGACTTCAGACAGGTAGGGCTCGGGCTCCCGCCCCGCTGTCCCGTCCCAGCCCCGCGGGAGAGGCATCCCCGATGAGCACGGGAAGGTGCCGGGAGGAGGGTTTCCCCGAGGAGGATGTGTGTGCACTGGGAGCCTGTCTCCATCCGTGGTGCCCCAGCCCTGAGGAGGGCTGCGGGGGGATAACCCCCTCAGCGCTTTCTGCTGGTCCCGGCTCCCACGGTGGTTCCCCGAGGAGATCAAAGGCTGCGGCATGGGAATGCTGGCGCGTCGCACCTCGGGGGTCGGCAAGAGGATCGGGTCAAGGCTCTGCAGAGTGTGTGCTTATTGTGCAGGGAGAGATGGTGATAGCGGTACCCGAGGTCCTTCCGGACCTGGAGCTGACTTGGAGCTTGGGAAAACCCTGGCGGAGGGATGGCGGGTACTCTTGCTTGTGCAAGGAAAAGTCCATCCAGCGCTGTTTGGGGTCTTTGTTTGCAATCTCTGCAGAGCAATTCATGCATGTTTAGCTTCAAGCCTTTTAAGCAGGCTGTTGTTACACGTGTACCCTGTGCTGCTTCTGTATCCTGGGCAGGAGAGTCTGTGCGGTGGGGAGACCCTTCTGGATAGGGTTTTTATGCGCTGATCTATTTCCAGGACGTCACTCTCCACGATGTGTGTGGGGTACACTTAGTTCCTTAGGGGGACTCCCACTGTCTGGGTGCACATGTCTGTTTGTGATGTGGGAGATGCTTGACTGAGAGCTGTCTGTGCGACTGACAACAGCCTCCCCTCTATAAGGGGAGCCTTTCCTTCTGGCCCAGTGTGCAAGAGATGGCCTCCCTGCAGGGGAGTGATACCTGCTAAGCTGAAGCCCAAGATCCCATTCTTCTCAGCAGTAAATGGTAGCTTCTAGGCCAGCCTGGCATGCTTCAGAGCACACCAAGCCTGGTTGGATGCATCAAGCTTTATATTGCTTAGGGAAGAGCTGTTTGCCACCATGTGGGTTGTAGGGATGTCTGGTGGCGCAGAGGTGTTACCTTGTTCCAGCCCTCCATTCAAAGCGTTTGCTCAGGTGGACTTTGGCTTGCAGCAGAAGGAAGCTCAAAGGCACGAGGTAGGAAGGCGTTGTGTCCCAGCCTGTTGTGAACCTTGGAGCCCTTTGCCAGGGATGGTTCTGGTGCCTCTTCTGCTTTCAGCTACACTCTTTGGTCCCAGACTCCTTGCAAGCCTTTTGGATGGTCCCTTTCTAAGTAGAGGATGCAGGGGCAAGCCCCCCTCTTTCTGAGATGCTAGCAAAAGCCATGGTGGTTCTGGAGGAGATGGCAGTGCTCTGTGTATTGCAGCACGCATGCAGGAAAGCAGTTCCGTGATTCCTGCTAAAAAGAGGCAAGACATGGCACATCAGGGAAGTTCAGGGAGAGAGGAAGGGCCTTTAAGCCAAAACCTGCATACTGTAGTGTATTCTTGGCCAAGGGAAATTCAGACTCATTACAGTTCCTCTAAGTAGGCCCTCTGGGATCAGTGGGATGTGACAGGGGGACTTCTGGTGTCCTGAGCTGTTGATCACTTCCTTGAGCTCTTCTTGAGGGGAGCTTGCTCTCAAGTCTCATCTACAAACCCAATAGAGTGTACGTTGGCTCTTATCTCACTCTCATTCTATATAATAATATGTATATATATACATATAACTATAATAATAGTTGAGCTGCTTCTAGATACTGCTTCTCTGAGCATATCTTGACTTCAGTGTGTTAAATCCTTAGCTCCATGCATCCCCTCAGCTCCTGCTGGCAGGACACAGGAGATGGTCGCTGGAAGGCTTGGCAAGCATCAGGCTTGCAGAAGTCCATTGCTAATCTCAGTTTTAGAGCCACTGTATTCCAGTTGCCTCTGTTCATTGGCTTTGCTGGAAAGTAGCTGGAAAAAGCTAGAAAAACCATAAAGGATTGAGGAGATGAGTTTGTGGTGCAGTGAGTAACGATGTGAGCAGGCAGCTGCCTGGCCAGGCTTCCCCTGCTGTCCTGTTCTGGCTGCACGCAGGCATTTCTCTGCTCTGGTGCTCATCCCTCTAAGATTACACAACTTCTCTCCAGAGAGGAGGTCTTGAGGCTCTTAGCCTGGGTAGAAGCAGCTGGGGTTGTTGATCTGCCTTTCCCAAGCTGGATTGTGTGGTGGTGCTGTGGCCAGGAGGATGGGGTTTTGCACAAATGATTTTTCCACTTTCCTGGCTTAAACTGCAGGGGGTTAGTCCAAAGGCAGACCTTTCTTTCTCCTTTGCTGACAAGGAGTTGCTGCCAGACTGGAGAAGAAAGGACTTAGAATGAGATCACAGTACATTGCTCTGCTCTGATAGTGGTGGAAGCTGGGTGGGACGTGAGCGGTGGCTGAGTCTCCCACAGAGGTGGGATTTTAATTGCTCTTCTATCCCTGCCTGTGTTCTAGAGCTGAACCTGAAGGATTCATGTCCTCGGGGCACCCCAGTTTTTCCCTCATCCTCCAGTGCAGCACAGACTGGTCAGTGGGAGCCCAAACTGGGCAGTGCAGTAGTGAAGGTCACTTCATTTCTTGTAGTGAATGTGATGAAAACGCTTCTTCTCCTCCTGTGTAGTGTTGTCAGGCATAAAATGCATTGCAGAAATGAGTGAGGGAGACAGCACCCCTAAATGTTATGTCTAAATTGAATAGCATGATCTTGCCAGTTGTTCTACAGCGGCCTGAGAACTAAGTGGGTGGTTATATTCCAAGGTCAGCACAAAGATATAGAAACCTTTCTTTTTCCTCTTGATGGCTGGAAAAGTTATGTTGGAAACACAAGGGAGCAAGCATGGGTAATGTTATTTAACGCTTGTACTGCCAGTCCTTTCAGTTTCCTTGTTAATAAGGCTGATGCTATGTGATATTCCAGGGTGCTGTTTTGAGAACTTCTTTATGCCCCAGGGTTCCATCATGTTAGGTGCTAAATGACCAGATGAAACAGGATAGCATCTGTCCCAAGATTAAATCTGCGTGCTTTGGAAAGCTGTCTCTTTTCTGTAGAGACACCAAAAGTATAAAGCAGGGTTATAAGTGGCCTCTGACAGTTACTTTTAATCATCGCTCAGGCTGTGGGTGCTGAGCGTGAGGATGCTTAACTAGAGGATGTTTTTCCAAGGATCTCAGAGCAATGTGGGGATTTCCAGCTGCTCAGTTCTTGTAAGAATCGGGGTCAAAATTATTGCTCCTGAAAATGTGGGTTCCCCCCCCCAGCACATCCTTAATTCACCTTGGCACATACTGTGATATAAGAGGCGGGACAGCAAAGTTTCTTCATTCTAGTCAGTTCTAGTAGGAGAGGGGTTAAAAATATAACCCCTACCCGTTCAGGGTAGCTCAGCTGGCTGCCTCCCCGGCATGGATGCAGTAATGCATTCCCTCTGTTGTACAAGCACAAGGACATTCTGACCAGCTGTAACTGTTCCCCTGGGGCAGTGCAGCAGGGCCCTGACCACAGCAAACGCTGCTGACCTGGTAAGGAATTAGCCCAGGAGTGCCAGTGTTACCCAGTGCCCCGAGCAGCACATCCCTAGTCTGAGCAGGCATGCAACAACAAAGACTAAAGTGGTCCCACAGCAGCACTGATGTCCCTGGGGAGAGAAATTTGGCAGGAAAGCTGAATGGGTTGCAGGGAGGAAGGCATTGAAATGATTTATTTCGCTGGGAACTGGTTTGCTCCACTCAACATGAAGTCGAGATGCTGGGCTTAGATCTAGACCACACAAGCTTGTAAGTCTCTACTGGATAATGTAGAAAGGAACTAGAAATGGAGGTTGAATTGTTCTTGCACCCCAGATGACTGTCTCTGGAGGGAAAGGAGGTAAGGAGTTCAATGATTTCCCTCCTCCCCCTTGCAGGCTGGTCTTTGCTGGAAGTGCCTTTGGTAGGTGCAGGCAGCCTGAGCTGTGCACTGATTTCCTTTCTGCTATAAGGAGAGAGGAGCTGCTTTCTGCTCGCTATGAAGGCCGAGGCTGCGGTTACCTCCAGTGCCATGGTTAGAGCATGGCTGCAGAACTGGTTGTTCTCCGTAACAGCAAGCGTTTGTCATCCAGAGCTGAACAATAGCTGTAACTGTACCCGCCACATGAGTGCGGGTCAGGGCCAAGGACTCTCATCAACCCTGTGATGAGTTCATCTGGAGAGTCCCTGCGTTGCAAAGGCAATGTTCTGCTGGGGCTTGTTGCCTGCTGGGAAGTTTTGCAGAGACCCAGAATTAAAGGTGCTCTTTGTTGCCTTGGCACTGATTCACCCTGCTCTTGCTGGTGGGGAGGGAAAGGTGCCCTCTCTAAGCAGGAAGAACTCAGTGGCTCTTTCTGTGTGAGAAGCGTGACATGGTTTTGATGTGACAAGCTTTGGTTCTTGCTTCACCTGAGGTTGCATAGTCAGGGCAGGGAGAGCCAGGAAGCTAAGGAAAGCCAAACAAGGCTTTGCAACACAGGGGTGAAGCAGGGCTTTCTTTAGGTGTAATGGAGCGGGACAGAGCTGGGAGAAGGACTGGGGACACGAGGAAGAAGCATCCTTCCATCCCCTACCAATGAGCATATCCAGTAGTGATTCTTGCACATGTTTTCCTGTATGCTAGGAATTCAGAAACACTTAAGTAATTAAAACCTTTGTCTGAATTCATCACTGAACAGTGTCACTGAATCCAGAAGCCCTTTGTATACTCTGGAAGTGGCACTTTGGAACCTGAACTGACTTGGGAAGGAGCTTATCTCTGCCTAGACTGTGCAGGGACAAACGAGGGAAGGCTGCAGAGCAATTTTGGGTCTGCTTGCCATAAGTAATACAGGGAGATAATGGCTATTTGATATTCGTTTAACAAAACGAGACTCCTTGGAGGTTTGCCTCCCTTCTTGGTAAAGGACAGAAACCCCCAGCTGCTGTTTGTGGGATGAGACCTGGCAGCGATTTGTCCTTGCCACAGTGGGATTGCGAAACCCCTTACTTCTTTACAGGCACCAGTCATTTATGCTGCAGGCTTTTGGGTGGGATTGACCCTGGGAGCTACACCCCTGTGCTCAGGCAGCAGAAGTATGAGACCTTTGACTTTGTTCTTTTGGCTGGAGCCTTTCTCTTTGACCCTGACTTCTCGGTTCCCTCTGGTGATGCTGAAGATCTGTGATTCTCAGTCTCTTTATTTATCTCTTTATCAGGAGGTGAAGATCTTCCGTGCCTTAATCCTAGGGGAGCTGGAGAGGGGCCAGAGCCAGTTCCAGGCGCTCTGCTTCGTCACACGGCTTCACCGCAACGAGATCATCCCCAGCGAGTCTATGGCAAAGCTGCGGCAGGTAAGAGGCACCCCAGCTCCGTATCCCAGTGCATCCAGGGTTTCTGGATACCCTTCCCAGGCAGCTGCTGGACTGTTTGGCTATTAGACCTACCTTTGACCACTCCTTCTGCTTGGGAGACTCTGTATTAGACTGAGTTTGTCAACAGTATTGGTTCTGTTCTATTAATATACTAGAAGGAGGCATGATTTAGTTCAGCCTAGTCTGTATCAAAAGGATAAGTGCATGGCTACAGCCATGAAATCTCTGCCCCACACTGCCCTGTGAAGTAAGTACTGATTCATTGAGAAACAAATCAAAGCAGAGATAAACTATCATGAGTTTCAGCTTCAGCAGAAGTGCCTTCTGCCCAGACAGGATGCAGGCGCATTTGCAGAGGAACATCCATTTGCCCATCTTATGTTGGCATGAAATCACAACATGCTATAAGGAACCATTGTTGCAGCCAAGATTCAAGTTTCCTTATTTCATCCTCTGCAGAAGAATCCCAGGACAGTGCGGCAGGCTGAGGAGGTGCGCGGCCTGGAGCATCTCAGCATGGATGTAGCTGTCAACTTCAGCAAGGGGGCCCAGCTGAGCTCTCACATCCACAACGTCTGTGCAGAAGCCAAAGAAGCGATTTATACCCGAGAAGAAGATGTCAAATTTTGGCTGGAGAAAGGTAAGCTTCCTTCGGTTTCATTGGCACTCTGCTGGGATCTCTCCTGCCAGGTTTCTGGTGATCAGCACAGATCACTTTGGCTTCTTTTTAACTCTTTCATAGTGGATAAGGAATGTCCATCGCTTGCACGTCCCATTGCAATAGTCTTTTTGTTAGTGTATCTGACTTGTTTTGGTGGTGCTCTCCTAGTGAACCTAATTAGTCAGGTATCTTCAAGGTAACCTTTCACCTGGTCCACCACCCAAAAGAAATATGTTCTTAGTGCATTTTGTGTATCTTTTGGCTTTCTTTCCCCAGAGCCCTTTATTCTCCCATGGTTTCTATTCAGACTCGTGTCCAAGCAGGCCCTGTATAACCTCATTCTATTCTGCCGTCCTGGAGACTGTGCAGAGGGAGCAGCACTGCCTTTGGTGGCTCCCACCTTTGCCCTTCTGGCAGTGCCCTGAGCAATGTCTCTCTGCTTTCTCCTGCAGGGGTGGATGGCTCCATGTTCGAGGTCCTGCCACAGACGTCAGACCTCCCTGACCTGCAGCGCTGCAAGCTGTGTGCAGACCGCTGGAAGCCCTGCATTTGCAGCTACACGCTGAGCATCGAGTGGTACCCGTGCATGCTCAAGTACTGCAAGAGTCGTGATGCTGGGGGCAAGGTTTCTTCTTACAAATGTGGCATCCGCAGCTGCCAGAAGGGCTACACCTTTGATTACTATGTGCCGCAGAAGCAGCTGTGTCTCTGGGATGAGGAGACCTAGCAGAGCCAGGCCAGATCTTTCCAAGGGGCAGCTCATCTGCCCTCCTTAGCCACCATTTGTGATGCTAAGGGCCTCCTGGAGCTGGCTGCTCCAAAGAAGGAATCCAGTTCACAGCGGTGCCTTGTACCGGGAGAGCTCTGTGTGTGTGTGCCTTTCCTTCTGGCCCTCTGTGAATCCCTCCCCACCTGATGCTGCCTCATACTGTGACAGGCGGGCTCAGCTCACTGTGTTGATGCTCTCTTGCCAGCTGCTGGGAGATGCTGCTTCCTGGAAGAAGCAGGAGATGCAGGTTTCTGGGGCGAAGCACTGGGAGGGGTGTGTATTGTCCTGATCTGGAGTTAGCAGATGTGAAAGGGAGCAGCTCTGATCAGTTATCAGCTTCGAGCATCCCGATGAGTGGTCAGGGCAGGGAGATAAATGGTCTTGATGACCTGGGTTGTCAAACACCTCTGACACCGAAGAAGCCCCTTCACCATCTCCTGGTGACATAGCAGCATTTCCCAGTGGGAAAACAGCTGATCTATGGGACCACATACCCTGAACAAGGAAGGTACGAAGCCTACCCAAAGCAAGAGCCTGCCTGTAGCTTTTTCTAGTGCCTGACTGGCTGTTAAATCCTTCCCGTGGCTAGAAGATGTAATGGGGGGGATACATCCCAGCAATGACATTTGGCCCTAAAGGGCTGATAATTAGGGCTTTAATTAATCCCTTTGTAGACTAGCGAAGGCCCAACTTTTTGTGTTGGTCTAGTGACTCTCCTACTGAGGAAGAAACATGTAGAGACTTGTGGCTACCATCACAGCGCTGTGGTTGCAAGGGGGGAGGATGATCCCAGGTGGGTTCACACTGTTGTTTTGAAGGCAGCAGCATTCTAAATCTACATCCAGTTTCATGTCCTACTCTGCCAGCTATTCACAAGAAGCTCTTAGATAATTGTACTGCTTTGCTGTGCCTCGGTTTCCCTTATGTGTAGAACAGGGATGACACTGCAGCTGACCTTGGCCCTGGTATATACCCAGAGGGCATCAGGCGAAAAGCACTGCAGAAGTGCTGCCTGGCTCCTGTGTCCTCTTCCATTCAAGTTAGAACAAGCGTGGAGGGGAAGGAGGCTGTTGGGGTCCTTGTGTTGCCCTGTAGCTCCAGGTGAAAAGCCTTCACAATGTGCCTTTTTGCCTAAAACACAGAAATTTTTGATGAAAAGCTTTGGTCACAGTTATTTTTGTACTGATCACGTACGGGGGAGAAGGGAAAGGTATTTTAATATTGCAACATGAAGTCAAATACACTTGAAATTAATTTTTTTTAAACAAATTATTTATCGTTTGTAGGGTTAAATAAACTGATTTTTTTTTAAAAGGATCCCTGCAGTAAAAGTTTCTCTGTGCATTGTAATCTGTGTGGGCTGCAGTTGCTTGGGTTCTTGATCAGGAGTAGTTCCCTTGTGGGTAAGACTCAAGCCTGCATGTAGGACATTGAAGACTCATGGATTCAGGGGAGTCTCCTGCTATTCAGCATGACCACAGCCCTTGTCAGTGTGGTCCTGCATCTCACCCATGCAGTCAGCCCCTCAGAAGGGAGACAGCTTTGACTCACCTCAAGCAACTGATGCAGCTTTGAGGCCAAGCTCTGGTGAGTAAAAGACCAGCAGTAGAAACAGGTCCTGGGGTTACCCAGGCTGGTGCCTGCTCTTCTCTCTAAGTGATGGGGGGCTCCCATGAGGGGATATGATGCAGAGGTGGCTGGAGGCTTGTCCTGGGTCCAGCAGGCTCAATAAAGTGTTATTTGTCTGCAGCTATACTGAGGGGAGATGAGGGCGGCAGTTCTGGGCCAGCTCTTAGCTCAGTGAAAAGTGGAGTGCTGATTCCCCCTAGTGTGGTGAATGCAGAGACGAACAAGCGCTGCTGCAGCCTCAGCCCTTCTCTGCTTGAGCCACCAAGGCAACCGGTCCCCTTACTGTGATTTCTGGGGAAGCTGAAATAGCTTCTTCATCACTTTCATGGCCCACGTTTCCGGGGTGTGTTCTCTGCTGCCTGTGTCCTGCTGCAGCAGGACATCATGGGACTTTGTTCCTGCTTTCTGGAGTTAAATCCAGCTGTGGGGGCAGATGGGCTGCGAGCGGAGTGGGAGAGGTGGCTGTGTGCCTTTCTCCTGAGAGCCCTGTGTAGCCCATTTCCGCTGTTGCCTCCTATACAGGGCTGCTGGGAGGGGATATGAGCTCCCTCTGGGAGCACTGGGTCATATCCTGGCGAGCTTGAATATGCTTGTAACAGTAAAGCTCTGGAGACCCTGGGCTGTAGAAACATCTCAGTCCTTCCTCAGTTCTTTTAGCAGCACCAAGCTGAAGTATTCCAGGACACCCTGGGAAAGCAGCATGGTGCACAGCCGAACCAGACCATCACCTCAGCTCTGTGAGGTGACGGAGGAGCCTTTTTTGTGCTGGACCCATATTCAGCAGTGCAGGTCGGTGGGTGTTCTGAGCTCTTTTGTGCAGCAGAAGCGAGTGCTGTGTCATGGGAGCTCTGGGAGTAGCAGATAAGTGAAGGACAAGAACTCCAAATAATGATGGGCAGTACATTCTGTGCTCAAGTCGATGGGGAGCTCTGCCTGCGGATGGGGATCAGCCCGGGGATGTGGAGCCCTGCTGGGGATGGGGATCAACCCAGAGATGGGGAGCCCGGCGGTGCAGGTTTCTCGTCGGCCACAAGTGGGCGCTGGCGGAGCACGGCGCTGCGCTGCGCGGGGCGCGCTGCCGGCGGAGCCTTGCCTGTGCCAGGGCGGGCAGAGTCGGGTCCGCAGCGCCCTGGTGCAGGGGTGCCTGCGGTCCATGCCCGAGTCACAGCCCTGCAAGGCCTCCCTATGTCCCCTGCTTTGCTCTAAGAGAACTGCACTGCAGTGCTTGTGCCTTTCCAAAGAGAAATACCCCTTTTGGATGCGCTTAAATAACACCCTGGAAAAGCAGCTCTTGCGAGCAGAGACAGGAGATCTCCCTGGCACAGAGAGAAGGCGCAGTTGGCCAGGAGAACTGGTATAAATCCTTGCTGCTAGGGAGAAGCAGTGGGGGATTTTGTAACGTCTTTCTGCAGTTCATGTACCAGGGCCTGTCCGAAGGCCATGCTCCATAAATCAAGAGCTGCCTGCAGAGCTTATCTTCCTCCAAGAGGGGAATAAACATTGGCAGCAGGAGTGCAGGAGCACATAGGCAAGGTGAGGATGAGAGAGGATAAATGAGTCGCTGATGGCCATGGAGAAATAAAAAGAGCAGTGCATCTGTTGGCATCTAGGAGTGACTATCTCAGGGCAGAGTAAAAGTAAATCTGCCTTTGCCTGGAGAAGGTGGTTCTATTTCCACAGCAGAAATGAGGCTGTTGTGATCCATCCTCTGTTTTCAATCTGCCTGGGTAGCAGAGGTGTTTTGAGTAGCTTGATAAGGAGGATGATTTCTCTCTTGCCTGCATAGCAGGTCACTGAAGCCAAGGGTACACAAGTGAAGGGCTTTGCTCCCGCAGCTTTTGGGGTGAAAAGCGATTAAATACTGTTTTTTTTCCTGTTGTTTCACTGGCCACAAGGCAATAGTGGGAAAAAGCAGATCGCATCAGCTATCGAGAGAGGACGGAGGGCTCCGCTTGTACCTGGCTGCGCCCGTGGGGCCAGGAGAGGGCACTGCATCCCGGCCGAGCATCCCTCCCTCGGGGCACCCGGGAGAGCGTCCCACTCTGAGTACCCGGACTCCTGTCCAGCTGGAAGTGCCACCGGGCAGCACCAGACATCCTGGGGCTCCGGGACAGGATGCTTCTCTCGGGAGCAAGGGAAAAACACTATGGAGCAGAGAGAAAAGATGGGAGCAAAGTGTAACTCCCATTTGGTGTACTAAAGGTGCTCTGAGGTAGGGGGGAAGGAGAGAGCTCTCGTGGTCGCCAGCCTTTCCAAAGCCTTTCTCTTGTGCCCTAGACGCCCTTCAAGCTGGCTGGAAGCCACCAGCAAATCCATGGTTGACGCAGTGAAGACACTTGATCACGTCAGTCTTCAAGATGGGGAAAACCCAGACGTGGGGGTCAGGCTGAAAACACTAGAACATAGGCCCAGGAAGGCCCCGAGGATCAGGATCTGAATGGCTGGGGCTCCACCACAGGCTGGGATTGGTGGCAGGGGTCCATCCCCTCCAGCAGCTTAAAACAAACCACCCCATGTTACCTTTGTGCTTCCTGGAGCAGCGCTAAACGCAGCCCCGCGCCCTGTCCTGCAAGTGTTAGCCTGACCTGAGAACTTCCCTTCCTCCCTGCTTTCCTTCATCTCCCATCCACCTTTTCCTTGTTAGAGCTCTGTTTAACACAGCCACCCTTTCCAGCTGGCGCATTGCCCTCTCCTGAGGATGTCCTCTCTGACCAGGCAAGCCGAGGGCAGGCACTCCAGCCCCATAACTGGGTCGGACTGGGTTGGAGGTGAGGCTGGAGAGCCTGCCCACCCACCTACCCATCTCTTCAGAGAAACCTGTCTTTCCAGGGAGGGAGAGCAGTATGTGGGAAAGCCGAGAGCCCTGGAACGTGAATTAGCCAGGGAGAGATGAATGTGTGATAGCTTGTACCTGGCAGCTACCGATGGAGCATGTTAACGCTTTCAGGAGGGGGTAGAGCAGCGCTGGAGCTCAGGCGTTTAATGCAGGCATCCTGCTACCCCTGGGAAGATTTGAGGTCATCAAGGTAGTGCACAGCAGGGACAGTGCCTGGGTTAGTCAGGGTGGCTGCTGCTCCCATCGCAGCACAGGGCATAGCATGTGGGTCTGGTCCCTGGCAGCTTTCTCCAGAAGAAGCCAATATTAGGGGATTTTTAGCCTTGGCTTCCCTGGAAGTCTGCTAAATACTGCAGTGTAAACAGCACGGAGGAGGAGGAGGAGGAAGAGGCTGCTACTCTCCTATTCTAAGGGTACTGACATACCACACAGAGCCCAAAGCAGGGAAGGGGAGTCTCCATGTGCTGATCCTAGCCCTGCCATGTGTCTCTAGCCAAGTCAGGTTACCTTTCTGCTCTTACCTTTCCTTTTAGTGCTGCTTGTTTCATACGGCATCATTCGCGTTCAGCCCAGACCTAGGGGATGCAAAGACTCAACCACACAGGCTCACTGCGAGCAGCCCCCAGGGTTCATCAGCAGCCACATTCTGCTTACTGGAGGGACTGTTCCCACAGCTTGCACACCTTCCTTTCTGGGTGCTACCCAGCCTGGCCGAATGCCTCGGCCTCTCTTACCTATGCCTTGCAAAGGGCAGAGCCCCAAGCCTATGGGCGATGGCACGACTGGGATGGTGGAAGCCCCCTGCTCGCAGCCCAGCAGGCAGGTGCTGCGGGGTGTATCTGTGCAGCTGAGGGCGGGCAAAACCACCTTCCTTCCTCCCTCCTTCCCACCCCACGCCCTGGCAGCGCTGCAGGGACTCATCTATTCCCGAGTTACTAATATGCAAATGGCATCTTTTGCATGGGCCAGGCGCCAGGCTGCTGGGTGTCAGGGCACCCGAGGGAGCCGGAGGTGGGGCGAGGCGTGGCGTGGAGCCGCATGCTCACCTGGCCCTGCATGGCAACAGGCAATGGAGCTTTAGGTCCCTTCGGGAGCGGACCCACGGCCGGTTTGAGAGGCAGCGGGTGGCAGAGGAGGGAGGGCAAACTGGCAGCCCCTGGAAACCTGGGGCTGACGGCAGGAGGCTGGGCGCACCGCGGATTTCCCTCCGCCGGCAGGATGGTGAACCTGGAGTCTGTGCACGCAGGTAAAGAGCACTTGAGGAAGGATCGGGCTCGGAGCTCTCCGCGCAGCTGAGATCGTGGGCTTAGGCAGGAAATGGGGTTGCTGTGATTCCTGTGACCTTTCCTCCCTTCCTTTCCCTCCTCTTTCCTTCCGATGGAGTGCCAGGTTAAGTGTCCGCATTCCTACCTGGGGATGGATGCTGACCTGATCCTTCTTAAGGGGCTGCCCAAGCCATGCCCACAATGTGGGCGCATCGCTCACGCTGCCAGCTCTAATGCGGGTCAGGGGGCAGAGCACAGAAGTCTCTTGGGTACCTGGAAAGTGAGCGTTTAGTGCCTGACCTTTGAGTCCAGTCCGTGGGATAAAGCTGGGAGGAGTGAGAGGGGATGAATTCACAGAGGGATGCGGCAAGGGTGGAACGGCGTCTGTGTGAGAGTGAGAATGAGACAGGACAGGGGTTAGAGGGCGACAAGGCAATGACAAAGAGGGAAAAGGAGGGAGAAATGAATGAGGAGGGAGCTGTCGGAGCCTGGGCTGAGTGAGGAATGAATGAATAGGGTTACTCAGGAGCACAGAGACTCCTTCTAAGGGGTCTGCTCCAGAGATACGGCTTGGGCAGCCTCACATCTCCTCTGAGCAGACCTCCCCTCTACAATTAGCTGGGGAAGCAGAGCAATCACTGTCAAATCCCTTGGAGATGTGCTGAGCTCTGGCTCACCCCGGCTCAAGCGCCCTGTGCAGGACTTCATCCCCGGGCATACCAGGGCTGAGGATGATGTTGGGACAGAAGCAGAGCCATGGAAGCAATGAAAGCCAGATACTGACAGCCCCTTCTGTGGCAGGGGCAGACAGTGGGTGTTGGGGGTACAGGAGCCATGTACTCTGGTAGTGACCTATGTCCAGTGCTTTGTGCAGCACAAAACACTGCGTGTTGTCCCCAGGTTTGGAGGGGAGAGGGTGGATACATCCATCAGTCTGTCCCAGGCTCATTCCCTTTGCATACCTATTGGCACACTGCAGTGAAACTCGGGTATTTGGTGGTCCTGCTATGAAGGGGAGACGCAGGGGTCCGTGCTCAGTGCTTGCAGCCTCTCAACAGGCTCTGCCTGAACGCGGCCTCATGGACAGGCCTGCAGGCCAAGGGAGATGCTGCAGAAATGCCATCACTTAACAACATGCCAGCCTGCAGAGATGGCCAAAGCCTCTGGGTGCATTGCAACCTCCCCCTGGCTCTGGGGTACCAGCAGCACCTCTGAGGCTGCTCAGCACCACACTGTGCAGGCGGGTTCCCTGTGCCAGCCATGGGGAAGGCAGCAGGAAAGCCTCACGGCCGGCTTCAAGCAAAGGCTTTGGAAGGCTTGAGGCTCGTGGTCTTGGCTCGACGTGTGAGCCCGACTAGTCTGAGCACCTGCACTGGGTGTGCTTGTGTGTGGTGTCTCTCGGGGACGCATCCCCCGCAGGCTCCTATCCACCCATCTGCTTGGCTTGTGGGCGACTCTTTCTTCACGAGAAGATTCCCCAAATCGATACTGTGCCCGCTGTCAAAGTCAATGGCATCACTCCCAGGGTGGATTTGGCCGGGAGCTGCGCAGAGCTGGGTGCGTGCTGATCTTCCATTCTCCCACATCATCCCACCCTATTCCCTGCTAGAGGGGCATCAGTTTTAAGAGTCTTTTTTCATGGAGGGACACAGGCCTGGGCCCAAATTCTTTCATGTGCCATACCCCAGCCATGATGGGAGGGTGTTTCTTCACCTTTGTGCAAAGGCAGCTCCTGCGTTCAGTCCTGGGGTCCCTGAACAGCAACACTGCAGTGAGATGCTTGCAGAGGTGCGCTCTGCTTCTTCCCTGCCTGTGAACACACAACGTGCAAGGTGAAGGTGCACTGCTTGGGCTTTGCATGCCCTGCTCCCTGCTGAGAAGGTTTCCTTGCAGCAGCATTACCACCACGGGCTTCCCAGGCATTTGGATATTTCGCCTCCAGAGGGGCTTGGGCATTTAAAGCACAGAAAATTCAAATAAGCTCCAGGTCTGAAGCCAAGCTGAGTTCCCACCACCACCGGCTTTCGTTTTCCCTTTTAAAGTCATCAGGCTGGTTTACCCTAGTGCCCGTGTCTGAACAACTACAAGGAATAAGGGCTTGGGAAAGCTTTATTTGCTGACACCATTTGTTTCAGCAAAAATATAGATGCAGATCCATCCCCAGAGAAGTGTCTGCACTGGTATAGTTTCTTTGGTCTGGGTGAACAAACCAGACTACCCCTACTCCAGGTATGTTTGCTAGCTGAGGTATAGCAGCACATTTTTAATATGGCCCAGGCCACAGAGGCGGCTCCTAATAGGTCTGTGGTTAGGGCTTAGGCAGGCCTAAGTTGCTTTATTTTTCCCAGAGTTTTTTTTTTCCTAAGCCTGCTTATTCCCTGCCTATTGCCAGCCTGGCAAAGTTGCATGGAAGAAGCCTGCGTTTAGTTGGGCTCAAAGTCTTACAGCCTGTCTTGTCTTGAGACAAGATGGAGGGGACAGTCAAATCCAGATGCATCACTCTGTCCTTGTTTATAGTGAAGGACTATATATGTTGGGTGTATATATAATATGTATATATATACTGGGTGTCAATAAAAAAGGTGTTGCCCGTATATTGGCTACACTTATATCATATTGGAAAGTGATTCCTCCGTATGCTGGCTTCTTGTTCTTAAGGATCCCTTGGAAGGTGATTAGTGCTTCACTGCTGTCCATAGGTATACAAAAGGTGGCCAGCCCCAAACCACTCAGGTCAGGCTCTGATCAAAAAGGGTTTTCTTTTGCTTCCTGTTGCTATTTGTTTTCCTCGAGGTATTTAAACTGTAATAACTTGTGTACCTTTATGGTAGGAATTTGAATCTGTGTGAAAATAAACTTCTGTTCTACATATGGGAGAATCAGAATGTGTCTCGGTTTGGTTCTTTTTCCCAAACTTGCAGACTTTCTCACTAAAGCAAGCACCGAACTTCTGTCTGGCTTAAGATTTTTCTTCCTCTATTTTATGAGAACCAAGCTTTCTCTTTTAAGATACTCTTTGGCACCAAGAGTAACTTTGCGCTTTGTAGATTGCCTAAGTTAGGGTCCCTTGGCAGTATGACAAGACGAGAAGATGTTTATAGCTGATGATAATTACTCTTCCTGCAGTAGAAATGCTTAGAAGCCCCACTAAATTTTCATGTCTTAATTGCAGAGGGTTTATTTGAAGGAGGGGAGAGAGGGAAATCCCACAAGTCTCTTCTCTCTCCTTTTCCACCTTGTTCCTTAATACAGGAAAAGAAGCTTCGGAAGCATGTGAATGTTTCTGCACTTGGTCCCTGGTATAAAATCTTGTCCTTTCCCTTATTCATTTGCTGAATAAAAAGTTTCAAACTTTAACCAAAGCAAAACTTTTCCATTTTGGCCAAAAAGGAGCTCTTTGCACACTGGAAGTTTGAACAGGGGAAAGGAAAACCTCACCAAACAAAACCAAAAGGCCTGCCTGGTTTAGTGTGAGTAATAGAGGGAAATAGGTATAAAAACCTATAGGATTCTTCTCACCCTTTTGGCTGCTAGGAAATCATACAATCATATATAGGAAAGAGGAAAAGGCTTGCATGATGCCTTTAAGAAGGCTTCCACCTGCCTTTTCTACCCCAGCAAAACCACAGCTAACACTGGTCCCGCTTCCACAGTGTTGTTATTACCCGATGCAAATCGGGTGAATTCTGTGGCAGGGACTGGCTGCAGGAAGCACATGCAAATCAGTTACTTCTTTAGAACAAAATGTTATCTTTTGGGGGTTTTATTCCCCAGATAGCCAGGAAAGGGTTAAAATTCCCATGCAAAGGGTAGAATAGGTGAGGGGGGGTCCCTCTGAATTTGAATAGATATTCTTCCTTCTCTCACTGGTGTGTACTTTAACTCTTAAAGAAGGGATGAGCAAGCTAGTGTGAAGTTGACTATCCCACCTTTTCTTTCAGCTATCCCGGAAGGAGAAAGTGGCCCTGGGTGTGGTGGCAGCCATCACTTCAAGGGTAAATGACAAATCTATTAGCACTGATAAGGATGGGGGGAAAAGTGCAAGGAGCTTGATTGCAAAGCACTCTTCTTGCTCCTGGGCTGGGGACAGTGCTTTGGAGCAAGGCAGCTTCTTGGTGCTTTGCAAGGGCTGTGAGCACAGGTATGTAGGAGAAAGCAGGGTAAATGTTGTGCGAACAGGGATCAGATGTATTGAGAGAAACAAGCTGAGTTTGCAAAGGAGGAGAGGAGAGGAGAAGAGAGACTTCACTACCCTCCCTAGAGCATCTTTCTGAGACTGGTCCTCCATGAATGTGCTTCATCCAGCACCAAGCACTGGCCCGGCTGAGGCATCTTGAGGGACAAGAAAAGGATCTAGAAGGGAATGCTGAGAGGGATCCACTACCTCTACAGCTGTGAGGGCAGCATTAAACTGGGAGCCACACCAGCTGGCTTGGGGAGTCTATCTAAAGCTCAGGGGAGAGGTTTGCGGGGTTAAGAGTGTTCCCAGTGCTTTAGTGGCCCCTCATCCCTTATTCAGGAGAAGAAAGTGGAAGAAGAAGAAGAGGAGGAGGAGAAGAAGAAGGAATATGAGAAGTGAGAGCACAGCAGCAAATTGGGGAGGGGGAGAGGAATGAGAGGGATGCGAAGAGCAACAGGAGGGAAGGTGCATCCTCGGAGCTGATGAATATTCTAGTGACTGTATGTTGAGGAATCAGAAATTTGAAAGTCTGATGGTTTATTATAATTACACATTCATTTGTGCTGTTTAGTGGAAGCCACATGTGCCTGTTGCCTGGGACTGTGACCTGTTATTAAAATCAGTTGTGCCTCCTTTTTCAGAGATCAAGATGAGCGGTGATGCAGCAGATTCCACAGATACTCGGCATGAACCTGACCAGGTGGAGCCAGGTAAGGAGGGTCTGGGATGTGAGGGGCAAGCAAGGAGGGAGAGGAAAGCAAAGAAATGGGGGGTATGGATGCTGGAAGTTTCTGTCTGTGCTTTGCTTGACTACTGTTGCTGGTACATTGAGGTCTTCCAACCAGCCTGGGAGTTGATCAAGAATGTGCTCTGGGCTAGGATTGTGTTTGTATCTTGATCAGCGTGCAAGATCCTTCTGTAACAGCCCTGAATTAGTTTGTGCCTCAGTAATGTCCTCTGTGATTTTAGCATGGAAATATGCTCATGTCTTGGCAAAGGAATAATGCTATTGAAACAGTTTTAGTCCACTCTGTTTAGCACAAACACCTCTTCATTTTTACACAGGGTTCATATCAGGAATGCTTCTGCAGACAAAACTCCCTGGGGACTCAGCTTTTTTTGGCCACGTATATGTAGAAAAATGGGAGGGATTTGGGGAATATTCAAATCCAGCCAGGCAGTTCCAGCAGAAATTTATTGCTCTTCACCTTGAAGGATGATTGGGTTTCTCATCTCCATTGCTCCCAGCTGACGGCTGCTCAGACTCTCGCTGCTCCGAGGCTGGAAGCCCCAGTTTTCCTTGCATATGGAAAACTGAGGAACAGGGTGATCCTTTGAAGATGATAGTGCTGGTGTTAGCACTGATTTCTGCCAGGTTACCAACCAACTTCTGCATTGCCACAAGGTGTGATACACACCAGGAAAATCAGTTCTGTCTTTTCTGGCATCACTTCTGACTGCCTCTACGTGTAACCTGTGAAATTACAGGAATATAATTTCATAAGGGCTCATGGTCAAATTCCTTTTTAGGCAAATAAGCATCAATAAGAAGTACTTTTAGCACCCACCTGTTGTAAGAAATTAAGATTATTAGAAACCTTGTGGCTTATCATAGACTTGGAAATAAACACCTTTAACACCAAAGCTGGTAAAGACAATGTAGAAGAATCATTGTTCTCTGAGTAATGAAGAGTAATGAGTTCAGGGGGGTGTGTGAGGGGAGGATGTGTAACAGCAGATTAAAACTGCATGGAATGATTTTACTGTTTCTCTTCTCTCATTTGAGATTACTTAAAAGTAGACCTTGATAAAGGCAGGGAACTCCAGGCATGTTTTAATGAGACTAAAACTACCCCTTTATTTACACCTTACACTGAGGACCAGAAACCCTCTGTGCTCTTAGCTGTTAAGCTGTTACTTGACATAACCTGAGGTAGAGATGGGACCTGGTTCTGTTCACGGCCCTGAGCTCTGATTGACTCGGGTCAGGTCAGCTTTTGTTCAGGGCTTTCGATGACCCCAAAACCGCCTTTGGAAGGAGGCTGTTTCCGAGCCACTTAGTAACAAATATGTCCCCAACGTCCCAAGCTCTTTAAAACAAATCCTGAGGTTGGGAAGCACTCAGCTGAAGTGTTCCGTGCGTCTTGGCACGCAGAATTAATGGATAGCAAAGTTGAGTCAAGATTAGGTAAAGCTTTATTGAGAGGCGGTATTTGGGGGTTGGCATCGGCACAAATGCAGTGGGAGACTCCGGTTGCTGCTGTTGCAGTCAATAGCGTTAAATAGGTGAGAAGCTGGCACCCTGGTTGATTGGATAACGCGTTTTTCAGCTTAAGCTTCCCAGCCAGCCATTAGTGTCAGCTGTAGCACCTCTTTGGCGTGGTAATCGAGGAAAGAAAGCAGAGAAGTGAAGTCAATTTGGTTTAAAATAACAAAAAGGTTCGCAGCAGCATTAGCGCTGCTCCAGGAGCCTTCCAGTCAAGCAGGGAAATCAGAACGAGTCAATCGCCTTCATTTGCAAAAGAGCCACACTTCCCTGCGGACTGACACAAGGAACCTGTTTAAATTACTTTGCCCCTCGCCATAACGCAGTCCCCATGAGTGGTTGATGTGTTTGGGATCTCCAGAGATCACCACCAGAGCTTTAGCTTTGATGAGAAGCTCTACAGACCGTTCCGAGCTGCTTGTAGGAGCCTGCAGCAAGCAGCACAAGCCCTCCTGTTCCGCAACAACTCAGAGAACGGGATGCCCAGGGCAGGATCACAAGCTCTTGCTCAGCTGTGTGTGTGCTGTAACCTGGCACATCAGCCCCACTGGCAATCACGACCAGCCAAGCCCACGGAGGGTCTGCCTCACTGCTTTACCTGAAGCCTCTGTGCATCTTCGTCAGGCTTTGGCTTTTTCTCTTCTCTTCCCGACCATTCTGTTTATAAACAACAGAGCTCTTTGTACTGAACTTCCCTGGAAGTTTTTATTTTCCCTTAGACACATCGTTAGAGGAATATTTACTGCAACACCTCGTAGCTGAGTGCTTTGTTTACTAGCTTCATGTGGGAAAATCTCGTTTCCAATGAGTCATTCATTGAAGACCCGTTTCCTGATGAACTGGACCAATCCACACAGCTTCCCCGGGACTCTTGTTACCCCCAAAGGAGAGGGCAGTTACCAACCTAACAATAATAGAGCTTATAAAGAATGGAAATCCTTCGAGGTGCATATTTACAAGGGCCTTTCATCACTAAAAGATGCAGACTGGCTCCAAGAAGAATTAAAGAAGTACTGAAGGGAGTTGGGTGCCAAAACGCTTTTGTAAACCAAGCCCTTGATCTAAACCTGATGCCTGAAGATCTGATGGGAAGTGTCAGTAGTCAAAAGCATAATCTCATCCTTTCATATCTCCGCCAGTTCTAGGCTCGGGGAGGGGGGAAAGGGTAATTTGGGGCATTGTTTTACTTTGAAAGTGTTTAAAATAATAGCGGGGGGTTTTCTTTTTGGAGAAAATTGGCAAAATCTTTCATAGGGGGTCAGGAAAGTGAAGCTTTTCCTTTTTTCTTTCCATCCACACCAATTTCAGAGAAAAGGCTTCAAAGTTGTTTTATTTAATAAGATGCTCTCCAAACCCCCATCTTTGCTTGATTTCACCCACCCCTCCATGTCTATTGGTTATAGTGAAATTTAGCCATTCCACAGAAAACTGAGGAAAAATACATATATATAAACCTAAGGAATATCACGTACCCTGCCCAGTCCTGCAAATCTCAACTCTTCTTTAACCCTGCCTTTTTTATCAAGGTCCATGTATGCAAGGAAAAGGAGAATAGCCACGAGCCCCTCCTGCAAGGGATGTAGGTTCATCTGCCTTCCCCCATGGCCCAGGAGCTGTGTAGGCCAGCCCCAGTTGGAGCACTGGGTCATCTCTCCTCTCTGAAGTCCTTTTTACCCTGTCCGGTGTGATGCCAACCCAGTTTAATGCTGGGCTGTGGCTGGGCTCGCAGGCAGTTCCGCTGACTCCATGGGGGGTAATGACAAGCGTGAGTTTTATGCTTGGCTCTAAGCTCTTTTCATCTCTTTAAACTGATGAAAGCCCTGCCAGCAAGTTCTGGGTTGATTTTTTTATGGGAACTGTGGGGGCTTGGCACTGCAGAGTGTCGCCCCTGGTCTTCAAGCCGAGAGGCAGAGATCTCCCCCTTCTTGTGGTTTATCTAAGCGCTCTCTATCTGATGCAACAAAATGCTGAGGTGGGACTTGCCTCTGTCTGTCTGTTTGTTTGTGTCAGACACTTGTTCCCCGTTTATCTGCTTGATCAAAACAGGTTACACCAAGCAAAGCTACTTCCCTTTGATTTCATCTGTTGAGGCTATGGGGGGGAAGCCAAAAGGGCGATAGGGAAGCTCTTCAAACACAACCATGGGTAACTGAATAGCTGCAGGGGCTCTGAACATCTTCTCTCCCCACCCTGTAACACGGGGAACTGGCCAGCCTGCCAGGAGCCCAGGGCGGGGTGAGATGGGCACCCCAGCACTTGGGGTGTGTATGTGTGGGTGCAATATAGGGCAGCCCCACAGCACTATTTCTGCCTTGGGAGCAGTCGGTGTCACTCCTCGGGTTGGTGGTGCTTGGCTGACCCCATAGCTTTGCCCAGCTCTGGGATCTCGAAGAGCAGCAGCCAGGTAGAGGAGTGTGGTTTCCTGGGGAAGGCACATGGAGTCAAAAAGATGGGCTCTGGTGGCCATGGCAGCATGCTTATAGAGCCCTCACACCTCTGATAACCTATCTGAGTGCATTGGGAAGCAACAAAGCAGATGTCTTCTCTCTGACAGTAAGAAAGACCCTTTCCTTTAGATACCAAGAAAATGAAAACGGTAAGGAGCTATACATCCTCTCCTATGGTATTGCAAAGTGTCCCTTTTGGACACTATATATGTCGTTCTTCTCACCCTGCATCCTCAGCTTCAACTACCTTGTGCCTATGGAGGGATGTCAGCATC